>BGPR01007688.1:0-24519 GCA_013235015.1 Araneus ventricosus
ATAAATTCATGAGAGATTATTTCATAAATATATTATTTTTAAAAAAAATTGGATTTGACATATCTAATCTTTAACATTTATGAAATTTCATATCTATATTAGCATTTTTACAGCCATATTTAATATGCTTGTGAATGCCAAGATTATTGAAATATAATAAGGCAGCAGTTCCCGACCTATGGGGCGTGGTCCACTTGTGGGCCTCGGATAGCATATTAGTGGTCAGAGAACGCTAGTCAGAGTCGAAGTCAAGGAAACTTCAAGAGTCACCACCTGTTTTTTTACTTTATTTGATATATTTTTAATCCTTTTAAAGTAAGCTTTACTAATTGCTGACATATACATGCATATAATA
The DNA here is from genome assembly GCA_013235015.1 of Araneus ventricosus. Lineage (NCBI taxonomy): Eukaryota > Metazoa > Arthropoda > Arachnida > Araneae > Araneidae > Araneus > Araneus ventricosus. The sequence goes on from BGPR01007688.1 coordinate 356, forward strand.
TATAAATGTATTATTTGAGTTTTTTTACTTGTATATTTAGTTGGTGGGCCACAAAATATTTAAGACAACAGGTGGTCCGCACAACCAAGAAGGTTGAGAACAGCTGCAATAAGGATTTTATGTATTGGAACTGCACAAAACTAAGTGTACACTCACAAATTTCATTTATTTTCTTTCAAATTATTATTTAGTGTCATTTATTTTCTTTATAACAAACTTTTCAATAAAGCACCACAATTATCTTACAGTTAGCCAAAAAAACATAATTAACTGGGAAATTAAATGATGAAGCTAGGATAGCAAATCTGAAATAAAAGATTTGCTGAAAAAATCTTAATTATACAAGATTCAGAAAATGGATATACCAAGTAGATAAGAAATGATGTTTTATGTTGTACACAGTAAAACTTTTCTTCTTCCCCCTTCCCCTGTCAAGGACCACTTTTGTTTTTCACAGAATTTTTGTTTCATAATGTTAAAATAACCTGTAGGAACAGTTACTCAATCCTCTCTGAGCGGCTGGGTTGTTCACCCATTCAATGAAATGCATTCTTTTCGTCTCTCTGCCTTTGGATCTTTTATTACGAGAATAGGGAGGAAAGAAACAGCAAAAAATTCAAACACTCAAAAACAACAATGGAAATCATATCAAAATTAATCTTTCCTTTCCCAATGTGAAGAGAAAAATAAACTTTAGCATCTACCAGGGTTGGGCATTTAAGAGATTATTTTTGCCTTTCGGACTCTGACATTGAAGCTGTCATTGCGTTCCGACCATCAGCAAATGAAATTTTCAACTCAACAGACTTGAAAAGCAGATGATATTATTGCCCATTCCTCAAAAATTAATGTTGAAACAATTAGGGATCAAACACAAATTCTACCTCTTTTAAATTTAAAATTTTTGAATAAAGTACTTCTTTCTTTAGATGATTCTTAAAATTAACTTTAACAGAACAAAAAAATTAGGGCTTGTTTTAATACATATTTTGTACTTCCAAACACGAAACCCCTTGAAAGCGGCAAATTTTCTTTGGGATGGAGAGTGGAGATTTCATTGAATATGTATAACAGTATAATATATATAATAAAATCTGTTGTAAAGTGCATACCTTTGGTAACAGCCAGCTGGAAAAAATGCATGTTAAGTTATTGTGCCATCAATTCAATTAAAATTACTCTTGTTCTTAGCAAATGATATCTTATTATGCTTATCATTATTTAAAAACTATTTAAGTTATTATGAAAGGTTTAAAATGAAGAAGCTGAATGAAGAATACTTACAAACAGTATGTGTACCAGCTTCACTATAAGTACTATTACAACGCTGTGCAAAAGAAGGAGGAGGCGTTCTAGCTGGTAGTGTCATAGATTTTGGCTGACACATAGCAGGATGCTGATTTCTAATAAAGAATAAATATAAATTATTAATTTTCAATTTTATAACAATTCAGTATAAGAAACATGCTTTATTTCTCACACTTTCTACATATCCAAACTTAGCAATAGTAATTAAATTATTATTAACTGAAAATACGGAATATTTTGTTAAAGACTCACTTGATGTTTTTCTTGCCCATGTATTTGAACTGATGCAGGCACAACCTGAAAATTAAATGCAAAACATTTTATAAAATTGTACAATGAGAAATGAACTAATTCTTTCCCCAAGTTTTATAAATAATAGTAATAAACAAGAGACGTGAAAAAAACTATCAACTAATAAAAATACAGTTACATCAAAATGATTATAACAATCTGAGAATGATAAGTGAAAATTGATGTAATGATATTCATAAGCTTTTATTAAGCTCTATCACAAACAAATTGTTCACAGAAAGAATAAACATGAATATAATAAAATCTCACTCACTCTAGTATCTGAAAAAAATCTAGAATATCATATTCACTACAGTGTTGCCACCATCCAATAAGAAGCTCTGAAGGAGGAAAGATAAATCATTTATAAAAATATTTATTATCATTTATAAATGCATATGCATATATATACTTAGTTTCAATTTAATGATATTTACCTTCATTTACATGTTTGATTATATACAGGAAGCACACCAATAAATCTTTTATTTCAACAGAGTCCATTTTATCAAAATGCAGAACACTGGAAGAACTTGAAAATGGAAGTGAGTGGGATCTGTGAGAAAAAAAAATCTTATTGTGAACACTTTTTAAATGTATTTATATGAACCAAATTCATAAAAAAGTGAATCTTTGAAAGCACCACTCAAACTAAAACCTCCAAACCTGTAAATGTCATTTCCAAATATTTTATTTAAATCCAATTCCAATATAATTTTAGTAACTTTAAAATACAACATACAAGTTATACTCAACGGAAATAAAATACAACAAACTTTAATATTCAATACAATACAAGAAAAAAGTTCAGCCAACAGATTATCCAATATTTGCACATCACACACATATACACAAAAATATTACAGAAAACATTTTATCCAAATCTTGATAAAACTATAGTTTAATAATTCTACTTTTAATGAAAAACATTACAATTAATATTTTTTTTCCTATACTTCTAAGTGATCAAGTGGGAAAATTCTATTTTCCCAATTTGCTCCAGAGTGACAAACTGTACTAACTTGTACACTGTTTTTAAGTAAAGGGAGAGGGGGGCATTTTCACACACACACAAAAAAAAAAACCTTTTAATGCTTATAATTAAATTTTGTCAATTTGGAGGATTAAAAATAAAATCAAGCTAAACATATTACTAATTTTAAGTAATAAAATATGTATATTTTAAAAACAAGCCATAAATATTAAAAGAGCTGTAAACTACTCTTAAAATTTTTGTAAAACATAGATGTATTAAAAATGAAATACATTAAATAAAAAAAAAAATAGAAGTATACATATTCCATAAAATGTCTAATGGAACAAAATTCAATAATAATTAAAATGAAGATTTTATTTTAGAAGTTGCCAAATGTAACTACAATATATTCGAGAAAAAATTAGGCAGTCAAATGTCACATGCTGACTCATATACAAATGCTAACTTGTCATAATATGCATTAGTAAAAATTGCATTTCTAAAGGAAAAGGGAAACACACCTTGCATGGCATTTATAATCATCTAAACTTTCAGTTCCATCTTTTTCACGAACATGAATCTCACTTTCTTTACTCCTTTCAGAGAGTGTTGATGGATTAGAAGCATTGCTATCAATTGATGTGCATGAACCATTGGCAAAAGTTACAGTTGGCTGTGTTTGGGCTAGAAACATGATAGTAAATTGTGTTAAGCAACAGTGAAATGTGAAAAACAACAAATTACCGATATCAGGACAAATATGATGACTGAGATGTAAATTCAATAGCATATTGATATAACAGTCCAAAGAAATGGTGAATATTTTTTTCCCTGTTCAATAAATGAACTATTTTTTCCCTCATTTTAGGAAGATAATAAAGATTGGATATATAATAAGTGTTGGTTTATTATATAATTTTCAGACATAATTTATTTTTGTTATATTATTTAAAATTACTATGATTTGCAGAATATTACCAAGAAGAATGAATACGCATATAATTGTCTGGTGGGTGTACATGAAAGAAGATTAACAAGCAGGATGATAAAAAAAAAAAAAAATGTCTCTGTATTTCATGAAAATGTCTCTGTATTTCAAAACACTAACATAGCACAGATATCAAAACTGAACAGCACCTGTAAAAATTAACAACAGAGATCACCAATAAATCTCTAGACAAAGTGACTTTTCAAGATTTCTTATTAGTCACCAGCTTGTTGCTGATCAAACTCCAACTGACTACTCTTGGTTTGAGAGATTGCTTATACCTTTCAACAGGAAGTGACGCCATTACGTGAAAGCAGGACGCAATTCTTAGAAGGGTCTTACGAAATTACTGGTCTCAGTAGAGATAGGACCACAGTTAAGGATTTTTCTAAGATTCCTTTTGTCGCCAAGATTAGCATGTCAGGGAAAACAACTTTATAACTTTATAGCAATATATAAAGTTCTTACATTAGCAAGCAAATGTATTAACATCAATCAAATCTATCTATAACATATTTACAGGTAGCAAATGAATAATATGAAGCTATAATGCAATAGTCAAATGCAGTGATTTTATTTCCAAAGATTAGCTTACCCTGTTCATCAATCATGCAGGAAACTGAATCTTATTCCTTGCAGAAGCAGGTAAAGATCCTGTGGGCTCTACAGTACTTCGGCCAAAACAGGTGTGACTGATTAGAAAATGCTCAGCTATTTTGGATGTATATTTTTTCAGCCTTAACTGTAGGAGGAGTGCTGGTGGTGTTTTAAGTGAGGAATCAATTCTCAATCAAAATGAAATAATGTATACAGGGATGCAATTCTAGCTTGATAGCCTAAAAGAGACAAAGATGTATGTTTTGAAACCATGCAGTAAAATATTTTAGTTTTTTTAAATAAATATTTTAATCTGAAATTTCTGAGTCTGAAAATACATATACACCCTCACTATCCTTTATTATTAGCAGAAATATAGAGATGGAAAGAAAGATTTATAAACCACTTTAAATAAAAAAATTCATCTAAACAGAGAAAACGAATGTAAAAAACAGAAAATTACCTTTCCTGATAATCGATCATCAAATCATGTTTTGCAAGCAAATTTTTAAAGACTGATATTGCTGTTTGCCTTATATCATGAACTTCACACAATGAAGCCCTAATCTCTTGAGTAAGGTTCCAAGAAGAAAATGATGACTAAAAACGCTCAGACAATTATATTCATGTTCAAAATCAAAGAGTTTCTTGGAAAATTACTCATATGAAGATGAATTTCAAATGTCTAATATATCTTTCCTCTAAAATTAGGTTATTATTTAAAAAGCATTATAAATGTATTTTAAGTTCAATATGGGAAAAATTAAAACAAAAAACACAAAAAATATTCATATTCTCATATTTTATAAACAGCAAAAATTCAAGTGTTAAAAAACATTTTAGAAGCATTACTGTTTTAACCATTAGGATGCTAATTCATCAAAAAACATTATTGCAAGCACAATAAATTTTATTATTTTTGTTTATTAGTAATAGCATTAAATGTGGTTACTTTTCATATGCAGTTAAATAAAATATACAACATTCTGTTTTTATATTAGCAACACTCAATTTCAAATACAGAAATCTTTAGATCTAAACAAATAGAATTATCAATAAACATTTGAAAAATTATATACCAAATAAAGCAAGATGTTTCTATCATTTTTTTTTAAGAAACAGCTATAAAATATCAAATATTGATTGTTAGGTACAAAAAGCAGAGAAATTTAAATATGCATCTAATCAATATTTTAAAGGAATTTTAAATTTTAGCAAATTATTCAACATGCAAAGAAAATGAGGTTGGGGAAAAAGTGACACATGCAGCATACAAAAAACAAGTAATAAATTAATTATAAGACAATACAAGAAACATAGTTTCAAAAGTGCCGAGAACATTTGAAAACCCATTCAACAAGAACAAATATGAATTCTATTAATTTTGAGGTAAGAATATATAATATCCAAGGAAAAAATGTCTATTGTTTATTACAAGTTTACACAACTCATTTGAAAACTTGAGCTGCAAAATTTAATTTTATAATTGAACTAATTATTATAAATTTAAATAAAAATTTATTCATGTTATTAAAACTTATTCACCATGTAGATTTTTTTTTATGACAAAAAATTAAAGTTTGAGTTGATATTCTGAAATCTTGACAAGAACTGAAAATGTACAATTTTTCCACTAGTGATATTTTACATGAAAAAAAAAAATTACAAGAATAAATCTCACACATCTCTCACAATTCTCTTTCCCTTCCATGAAGTTATATAGTTAGAATTTTTTACTTTTGTAAGCATGTCCATTCAATGACAATCAAATTAAACAGAAACATGCTTGTATGGAAATATTTAGAATTTAACATGAAGTATAAAATCAAAATAAGTAATAAAATAAAGGGGAAAAAGACAGCCTCCTTTTACGCGATGTCATTTAAAATATAAAAAGATATCAGTGTTATTCAGGTGTCACCAAAAAATATTTTTTTTACAAAAATAGTTAATTTTATGAGAAAAAGCAATAAAAATAATATTTAGAAAGAAAATCACCATTGTAATTATACTTTACTGAATTTTGAAACTCCTTTAACTTTTCGGCTAGGCATTAAATTTTTTGAAATATAGATGAAAAACATCATGAATGGGTTTGTTTTATTGTCTAGACATAGAATCTACAATTTTTTAAAACTTATTTCTGAGGGGTCATCCCCCTCCCCATATGAGAACCCCCTTAGATACAGCCACCTTGATACACAAAAAATATTGTTGAATCTTACAGAAAATCATAAATTAAAACTTCAAGAATATTAGAGGAAAAATTTCCGAGTTAATTTGCTAAACTTGTAAACATCCAGAACTGCAAAAATTTCTTATCTCCGAGTTAAGGAATTTTCCCAAATTCTATCTCTAATAATTCCTATTCCAAAACTAAATTTCATAAAGCTGCTATATACATTCTAAAAGGAGTACTATTAGCCCTATCCTAAACCTATTATTTTCCATTTATAGTTGAATTTAACAGTTGAGAAGAGAGTGAAATTAGGTGTGCCATCAGCTGACACACTGCGTTGCAAAGGATTAATTTCTACTCTTTTAACTACATTAACACATCCTAGCTTATCGTTATCTCTTTGAGAACTCATGTTGAGATTTATCATTGAAAATCACTTACATATTCTCCCTTCAATTTTTTGAAAGAACCATTTCTGCACTTACTTCTCAATAAGGACCAGTGGCGGCTCATCCATTGGTGCTGCAGAGTTGCAGCACCCCCTGCAATTATTTCAAAAATTTATTTTTCCTTCTTCAAAACAAGTGTCGGCTTTTCCTTATTGACATTTTGATGGCATTACGCAGTAAAATATAAAAATCATTAATTAATTATATGATATAAACAGAATATGGTTGTGAAAATCTATTGCAATTTTGTGAAACCTGAATTTGAGACAAAAAGACATGTTGTGCAGTTTCTATCGGTAGTTCAAAATAGCTCAAATTGGTGCTCTAAACTTCTAAGCAAAATGGTATATAAATAGGGAGTAATGGTGTTTTGGAGGCTGTAAAGTTCATCAATAATCACAGGGAACAGAGAGCACACTCTTCTTCTTTTTTTTAATTCTATGGCCTACCCTTAACTCCTCTTTTACTTGTTTCCATATTATTATTATGCACCACATATTATTTAAATTGACTTTACTTCTCATTTAAATTATTTGTTCAGATTAAGAAAGTTTTCGAAATAGAAAAATAATAATTTGGAGTATATTTTTATATGTATTCCTATATTGATATTCAGAACAAGCACATAAATTAAATGCTTAAAAAGATATATATATATATTTTTAAAAGCACTCGTTGTTGATGAGCCGCCACTGGTAAGGACAAACAAAAAGCGAAAGTCTTCCTCCACACACAAAGGAACATTTAAGAGAATAGCAGAATGTATACAATAATACAAAACTCATACAATTGGAAAGGAAAAATTAAGTACTAGAATTCATTAAATTTTCTTTTATCTTGGCAGCATTTCAAAACATGTAGCAGCATCATACACATGGTTACAGTGAATTCAAATCCTATGTTTTGATTATTTTATGATTAAATCAGAAAGAAACAAGTTAGAAACTTTCGTATCTTTCCACTCCAAGAGCACATGTTAAGTTAAAATGAAAGCAACTATTCCATGATTCCTCATTATTAAAGAATTAGGAAAATTTCAAGGTACTTTCTCAAAAATAAGTTTACACATGCAAAAGAATTAAAAAAAGTACAGAAGTGCTTGAATAAAATTGGGGTAAGGGAAATTCAAGGCTTACTTAGCACTTAAAAAAGTATTCAATAAATATGTATAATAAGGGAATAAAACTATACTTTCTATTTTAAAACTTTTTTGCATTTTACATTTACTTAAAATAAGCGCTTTCTGAAATCAAAATCCTTATTAGATTAGAATTTTCTGTAATACTGTTACAATATGTTGAAAGCAATATTTTAAAAACACTTTAAAAATGGAAATATTGTATCTAATATAACCTCTGTAAAATTTAAAATAAAAATGTGAGGCATGCTCTATTCTTGAAGAAGTTATATACAGTGAACTACATTCAGAATGCATATTCAGCTAAACTAACTATGCTGTACAGCCAGCAAACCAAAGCAAGCTAATTAATGATTCCTGTCATGCATAAGCAATAAGCTGAAACAGCTGGTAATAACTCACCAGTGGATTCATCACAGGTTTCTGAAGCAGACATAAAAAGTTAATTAGGTTTTTTTTGTAACTGACCTTTTAACTGCAACATTCAAGTTACATATCAACTTTAATTCTACATCAACTTTAACAAATCTAACAGAAACATAGCAATGAAAGAAAAAACAGACTGCTCACAACACGGAACTAAAGAAACAGATCACTATTAGAAATTAAAGAAGAAAAATCTACAAGACAACGTTTATTAACAAACATGCAATAGATAACCAATGTTTTATAATTTAAAAAATTACACAAAATTTTCGGGTACATAGTAATTAGAAACTCTTTGTAAATCATCATGGTCTTTGAAGATGATTTATTCAAAATTTCTGCTCAAGAAGGCAAACTAAACACAATACCTAAATTTTTCTTGTAAATAAATAGAGACTCAAAATATGCTTTAATCTAACTGGCCATCTGCAAAGTAATAATAATATATATAAAAAAAACTGCAGAAATTTTGAAAGCAAAATAATTGAATAGCACTAAACTTTATTGCATAAGTGCAGCAATAAATAATAATAATAATAATAATAAAAAAATATATAGAAAAATTAAAAATTAACTCCTCATGTAATTAGCTTTTCCTTATATTTTTAGAAAAGATTTCTGCAGTTTCACTTTAAAAATTTAATAATATATAATTGGGTGGCTCAATTTTATAGTGGGAGTTAGCTTTCATTCTTAATAAACAGAAAATATCCACCTCTTTTTCTTGAAAAAAAAAATTCATTTATTTATTTTGCTAACTAATAAATTATGTACTTTCAAAAATTATGGTAGTAATAGTTGGAAACTTAATGAAATATAAAATATTTGCCTTCTTTATTTATACTTCATACATCAGTAATTATTAAATACTATCAATGAAAGTATAATTTTCACAATTGATAAGAAATTTTCAAAAATTTTTCCGGAACATTAAAAAAAATAGTTTGTATAGAACATTTACAAAGAAAAATGAACATCAATTAATGAGCATGAAAATTAATATTCAGAATATAAACGAGGCAAAAAATTACAGCAAAATAATTTTTTATCTTGAGTTTTCAGACATGAAATTAAAAACTATAAAGAGGAACATTAAACTATGTCTTGATTGTTCAAACTTCCAAAACAGTAGATTTTTATTTATTCTTTAAACAGCAAGTAGATTTCATCCAGATAAGTAAGACTGAACCATTAGATTACCGTGTTTCAAGCACAAATCAGAACTACCATCAGGAAAAAGTATAGCTCTCTGGAAGCATATTTCTTAGAATACTTTGTTTCTAAATACGGCTCAGTTTAAATTGATATCTCAATAAGGTTGCTATTGAAACCATTCATACTTCTGCAAATTTACCTGTTCGTAAACTAATCCAGGTAACCATAGTGTCATTCATTAGAAAAAGAGTGTTTTGTCTATCAGAGGAGGTTGATAAAATAATGAACACATGCTTGTATAATATGATAAATGTTGTTAATAATTTGTTATAGATCTCTCAAATCAATGAATCCATTTTACTGTTACAATATATCTTTTGGAAATGCTCTGACAATATGTAAGCTCGTATAAGAATTGTACCTGGCTTAAATGAATTTTAAATGCTGATATTTCATGGTAAGTAAACAGAGATACTATATTCAAGAAACTGACTTTTCAGGACACTAATGATTGAATTTCTTAAAAAATTATCTGCATGACAGCATTTGAAATAAAGCTTTTCCTGCAGAAAGAATAATGCAAATTGGACTGCAAAACTGAATCATTAGATTACATTATTACTGCAAAAGTATTTGATTCTAATAGTAAAATAAAATAGTAAAAGAAGAATACAACGTTCTTGAAAGTTCCATTTCTAAAAAGACCGAGATTAAGAAAATTTTTCACCAGGACTTCAACAAACTATCTTTTAGTTAAACAACATGCTGTATCTAATTACAATAGAAGCTTTTTTCATAAGTGGAAAAAAAAAAAATTCAAACAGAACAGGAAAATTCCACTCCTCTACATCATTACTTAATAAAGTCATTTATAATTGAGTAATATTTAAAATTGATACTGCACATTTCACATTTAATATGCATATAATGAAAGAAATTTAACTGTAAGAATAGCTATAAAAAAATTGAACTTATAAATAGGGTTGATAAAATAATGAATGTATGCATGTGTGAAGATGTAAATGTTGTTAGTTTAAGAAAAGACTCTTTAAAAAATTAATATTTCTGCCAAAGAAGAAATAAGTTTAAAAAAGAATATAAGGGAATGCCATCTACAGAGATTCTGGATATTTTCTGCAAACAAAAATACAGGATACATTTTTCAATTTAGATATATAAATTACACCCAGAGACTTAATGTTCAATACAAAAGAAAAGTCAATACCTTTATTTTCAACATTTTAAAAAATTTCCAACAGAAATAAATCTTTAATTTCATATTTTTCTTTTAGCAACACAATATAATATTTCCTGAAAACATTTATAGTTCATAATTCAAACATCATAAAACTCACAAAAAGTTTTATGATTTGATCATTCTACATGAAAATAATTCCAGATAAACATAAAATTTTCTTACCTTTCATATTTTTTGTCTGACCATGTATTCCAATGCTCCTCATGATTGGAAGATTGAGGGCAATGAAATGCTCATGAAAGCAGATTATCTCCAAGAATTCAAATTTATACTCATGTAAGGTCTAAATAAAGGAAAAATATAAATAATGTAAATTATTTTATATTAAAAAACCTTACTGCTTTTAAACTAATAATAAAAATATACAGCTTGTTAACAATACATTGAAAAAATCAAATAAAATTATTTAAGGACAAAAAATCATAATCAAATGAATTTAAAAATAAAAATCAAAATGCCCTATATTTTACTACTGCACAAATTTACACATTCTTATTAATATGAAAATTTCTATATTCTAACTAGCTCTAAGTGTGAGAAAAAAAAAATAATTTGAAATTATATAATTACAACTATGGAACTGCATATTTTCATTCTGGAAGAAAATTTCTTGATGGTATTGGTATATTCATTGCATATCATTGTATTACTTAGTATTAATACTCTATAAGCTTATGTATAAGTCTCAGAAAATTATAGTGACTAATAATAGATTTGAAGATACCTAAATACTCAATATCTAGTTCAAGTAATAAGAAATCAATAAAATAACATATTTTAGAACCTCATCAAAATGAAAAAAAGCTTACATAAACTGTGAGTTAGAAGAGTTATGATTTCCAACATTCAAGAGTTTAATGAGTTTTCAAAGTATGAAATGAAAAGAATATAAACAAGATATTTCATAGTGCTTTCAAAGGAGGAAAGGGATAAATTTTTTACAGCCTCTAGATGTCATTTGTAAAATAAACTGGAAAGCAGGTTCAAATAATACTTTTGATAAATACGTTGAGAGTATTTTTCCAAGACATTATAACTAAATAAAATTCCTTAAATTCAACTTCTCATTCAAATTGAAAATGCCAATAATAAAAGAAGCCCCTAGTCCTGAAGTCGAAAAGTAAGATGAAAAAATAGCAGTTTTTTTTAAATTTTTATTTACATAAATAAGGATTCTTTTGCTGGAAATTATATCAATTTCATAAATTTTAAATTAGTGAACAGCATGGCATTACTATCATAAATGCACTAGAAAAAAATTCTTCTCCATGACAAGGCAAATTCTGTAAATATTTTCAATAAATCAAATTATGCAATAGTCTGATTTTGTCATAGTTGGACAGATGCATCATACTTCAATTGGCACAGCAACTATCTTTCAATAGTCAACAGACAAGATAGGGTGTAAGAGATATATGTTACTAGATTTCCAAAAATTGATTTTCACAAAATGATAAATGCCAATCTTTAATCTTTCTACAATGATGGTTAACTCAGACAGATTGTTGCCACTGAGTGGGAACACAAGAACAAGTGTTTAGAATCATTTGCCCTAATTTTTACTATTGTAATTGTGTCTAGTACCTGGACAGAGTTTTATGTTCTGCAAATCCTGATATATATACACAAAAACATAGATGCAAACAGGATGTTCAGTACTTGAATTCCTTATCAACCAATACTAAACAAAGATTATTATATTTTGGTTAATGACCACCCAATATGGCACTCATAGCATCTGGTGATGGGTAAACATATAATTTGGCCCATTTTGAATGGTGTAAAATATCCAATTTAATGCTGCATTGGGGTCTGGATTCGTAGCAGTCATTGCATTGTCAATTTTCTAAGCCAGCATATTTTGTTTGTATTAGATTTGTTTTTGTTGGCTTTCTGATTGCTTCAATCTACAGTTGTGGTTCATCGACATGCAAATATGGAAGTTAGCAAGCATCTCTGCAGGAGTTGGTTGTAGATGCCTAGTATAAATAATGTCTAGTGAATGTGTAAATAACTGTCAAATGAGTAATTTTCCATGCGAGGCGAGATTCCTAGTTTTGGAATATATGTAGACATTTACAGGGTGTCTACTTAAAAAAAAAGTTTCAAACTTCCCGGACTTTTCCAGACCAAAAGCAAAAATTTTGAAGATATCTTTTTTTCAAATGGTTGGTCGAGTCACTCAAAAGCCATTTTATTCACACAAGGGGTAATAGTCGGGACCTACTACTTGAATCCCAAACTACAACATACATCCATACACTAGCCAGGATTCTCAAATTTTTAGAGAAAAAAGGTATTTTATAAAGGTATCAGAAAATATCTTTTTTTAAATAAAGGTATATCAGAATAAAATTAAATATGTTTTACATTATGAGAGTCATCCTGCAATTTCGATCCCAAGCAAATCATTACGATAACACTATGAAAATGCATTTTTAGTTCAAGTTGGTTCTTAAAAAATTTATAAATGTGCAAATAATATGGCTTATACATACAAACATTATAGCCTAAGCCATAACCTAATTTGTTAAAAAAAAAACCCTTGAAGTTAAAAAAAAAGCAAAGTATTTTAACAAAAAAAGATTTCCTTTATCTAAAAAAAACAAGTCACAAAGTACTGGTTAAGATTTCAATACAATAATAGACTGAAAAAAAAAAAAAAAAATGGTAAATTTAACTTTAATGAAATAATTTTTACAAAATTAATATTTTTGCACTGCTATAGTTCCTTAAGAATCTAATAATCACATCTATATAAACAGAAAGAATATCTGGATATTTTAAAATCACAAAGAAAAAATTAATAACTCGGATCTTTTATCAAGCCATCAAGTTAAGTTCAACTATTTGCTTCTCTACTTGTAGTTGGTGGATTGCCATCAAATGACAGCAGTCACTGCTGTTAAAGTGAAATCAGAATTTTGTAAATTTATTGCATCTCCTCATGTTAAAAAGGAAATGTTAGAATTCAAACATGAGGTATTCTATTCTTCATTGATCAACTAGCTATTAAAACTTATTCATGTCCGTAAAAAATGTTCTGATTATATCACATGGAAATACAACTGTTGACAGCAGTTTCAGCATTAATAAAGCTATGCTGATTGAGAATATGCAAGAAAGGTCGGTGATTGCTTTGCGAACTGTTTATGATGCTGTTAGTAATTCTGGAGGTTTACTTAAGGTAGATAAAACAAAACAAATGATACTTGCCACCAGAAATGCTCAAGGTTGCTATCGTGAAAAACTAAAAGCAAAAAAACCTTATTGAGGAAAGTAACAACTTCGTTTAAAGATTCGTCAAAACATATATCATATGATTCTAAAGAGGAAAGAACAGCTGATAATTCATTTTTAAAGAAAGGAGCCAATCCAAAACAAATTGTATATGATGTCTTATCTTTTTATCATTTTGAATTTTTTAGCTATCTCACGGTCAGGAAACATGAGGTAACAAATATCAGGCAAGTCCGAATTTGAACTAAAAGAGGAATGTGTCAATAACTGTACAAAGACACACTATTTCAGCTTTAGTTACTTGGTCATTAAGTAAGTATTTGTTGACTGTTTTTTTACAACTACTAACAGTTCCTTTAGAAGAACTTCTTTTATCTAAAAATTCCAGTGTTGGAGCAATACTCTCAGCTGACTCTGCTTCCATAAGCACTGGTTGTAGACACCGATTCTTTAGTCACAGGTACGGAAGCACTAGGTTGAGATTTATTCATAAAATTTGCCAAAAAAAGTTGCATACCTGAAGAATTTTTAAATTTAATATTTTTCTGATGTTTAGGTCCATTTTCATGGCTAATTATTGCCTGACACGCCATATTGTTTAAAGAGTAATTTTTCTTGCAGGCTGAACATTTTGCAAGACACAGATTTTTTTCAACAGGTTCCAACCACGTTGACCAGTTAGGGTTAAGCTCCTTAGCACATCAATCATGATTAAACATACTTTTCTTTGACATTTTGCAGCATAAAAATAAAATATTTTACAGTATTTTAACTAAAGCTGATTAAATCGAGGAATTTAAAATGTTAAACATCAGCCTACAAACAGACCTCCGGAAACAGACTAACAACCACTTTAGCAACACTCACAGAATAACTCTGTGTGCAACACTAAAACTGAACAGTACACTCTGGAAACTAATTTTCCCTTTCTAACAAGTAGTTCATCTACAATAGGTATGCAAGAACTATAACAGCTTCTCATTCTCAGTTTAAGAAGCAACTCCCCCCAACTGTCATTGTTTATTGCTGCTCCAGGAAGGAAGGGAGAGAACAATGTGGATTCTGACTTAGAGGTGTTTTATCAGTCTCTGGGAAGACTCGAATGCGTTGTAGTGAACAAAAGGTGGTATGGAGAACTGGTTTAAAGAAAGAAACATATTTTCTTCTCAGTCTCAAGTTGTTGTGTGGGAAAAAAAAAAAAAAAAAAACCATTTCAGGTGAATTTTTACACAATTTTTTAAGAGAAAAAAAGGGCAATAAATCTTTTCAAATTGAATTTCTTTACTTAAGAAATTTTTCCAGGTTTTCAACAGAAAAATGCAAAGCTCTCTGACTTTTCCAGGTTATCCAGGTGGGTAGACACAATGTATTTAGCTATCATAAGTATTTTTTAACATTTTTGAAAGTACCATTTCAAAGTAATGTAAAGTTAGAGAAGTAAATACTGTGAATGACTTCTTTTTAGAATGTCTCTAAGATGAAAAAAATGTAATGAGTCCAATGACTATCAATTCATTCAAACTCATGATGGCATTTATTCTTTCTGTCTCATCTGAAAAATTTTGTATTCATAATATAGAAATATAATATGACTGGTTCATTTTTGGAGTCACAGTGCATAAATATATAATACAATTCCGAAACAAAAAAAAACAGCAAAATGAACTTTTATCTCACGCTGAAGATCAAAATTGTCTCAGTGGATTTGTCACTGAACAGGGATAAATGCTACAAAAGTTCCAGCACAGTATTACACTAATTGCTACAAAAGACACTATAAAAATGTATTACTAAATCGATCATAATTGTACTTTATCATTTATAATACCACTACTAGTTATATCTATATAAGGATCTTCTCTAAAAAGAATAGAATTATAAAAGCAATATCAATCTGACATGAACAGATACTGAGAAAGCGTTAAATGCACATATATTCAAATTATAAAAAATTGTAACAAAACCTAATTAAAGTAATAGATTATAAATAAATATTAAAAGAAAAAGTTTAATACCTTGATGTCATTTGGCACAAATTTTTCTAAGTAGCTCTTTATCAACTTAAAAACAAAGCCTCGATCCATAAGAGACAGACATTTCTGGAATGATATGAATAAAGCATTATTTTACCAAGAAATCATTTTGTTTACTATATTTTTATAACATTATAAACATTTAGAGAATAATAAATTTATAAGAGATCTGTTCTTAAGATATAAGTTTTCTAGACACATATGTTGTCAGTCTAATGAATAGGAGAACTGATGTCACAAAAACTTTATATTGCAAAATTCAGAGTACAATAATTCATTATCCTTAAAAAATAATCCCAATGGATTATTTTACTGATTTGGAGCAATACACTTGCCTCATCTTCATTTCCATTGCTCAAAATAGTCCTGGAAGACAATGTTTCTACATCAACTTTGTTCCGGTGCTATTCCCTTAAAAACATTTTGCTTTTCAGGAACACAAAGGTATTAGGGGGATTGGGGGTAATTCTGATGAAATGGGATGAAGATCAAACATAGCGACAGAATTACAGACAGAAACTTCCATATTATCATTGCTGAATGTGCACGACTTTGGGATGATTTTTTAACATTTTCTCAGCCCCATATGTTTAATTAGAATTGTGTGCACAGGTCAATTTTCTAAATTCATTTTGGCAGCAATCATCCAGTTAATGAGTTGGCGAATGGAAAGCACAAGAGACCACACATGTTCGATGTTTTCATCAAGATAGGAGGTCGTTATTCTCTTCCCGGCCCTCATTGAAATGCTTAGTCCACTTCAAAAGAGATGCTTTCTTCAGTGTTTTATCTCCATAAGTAGACTTACACATTTCATAAATTTCTTAAAAGTTTCTTCCCTTCCCAAGTTTCCTGAAATATTTCATATTGAGTCCTTGTTTCATTTGTTCACCAATCTCCATTGTCAACAAGAGTGAAAAACAGGTTGACACATTAAAGGCTTCTGCCTTTTACTGTACATTGCGCTTCAACACTTGTTGATGCTCCAGTAGATCCCTTTCTGACAATGCATATGGATAATCATCATCTGGAGACTATTCTGTGGGCTTAGTTCAGGTATTTATTGGATAGACTATACATTAATAATAATATAATTTCATATTCAGAAACGCATTTATGTATTAAAATATCACAAAAACAACTCAGGGTGAATCAAATATTAAAAACAGCATACCTTTAAAAAGAATGCAAGGCTAATATTAGCTTGCTTTGTTTCAATTGGAAGTTCTTTATGTTTCTGTAATATGTGAGGGACAATGCCTTCAATTAAGCTCTTAATACATAACTGATAATCAGCAGGAAACCTTTCTTGCCGAAGCATCTAAAAAAAGTATAAAATGGCATAATTAACCCTAGAAAGAATGCACCTCTGAAAATTTTTACATCTGACAGACACCATCCTCTTTGTTCATTAATAATCATACATATTCAAGTTATATTTTAATAATATCCTTCATTTTTTATTTTCATATGTTTATCTATGTTTTTACTACATCTTATGTCATTTTTATTAGAAAGGAGAATGAATACTAAAAAAATACTGAAAGGAAACCAGTATTCTCAAAACATTGCATCATATACATAAATATTTTTCAGTCTCTTTCATGACATTTCAAACATCATATATTTGTGGATAGAAGAGAATAAATAGGAAAAAAAAAGTTGATCATGTAGTTCCACTTATTTAATTATTGCGAATGAATTGGGTAGCATGGGAGACTACATTGGCTAAACAAAGGAGAAGGTGTAGAGGTTGACAACCCGCTGCAGACAAACTTTTCTTCAACTACATTCAATAACGAAATAAAATTTGTGTACCATCCGTCAAACGCCTGCAACCCATCCAGGGTTAAATGCAGATATTTATAACATGAGAGATATAGTTAGTTTTCTCCCTACCTAAAGTCAAAACTGTTTTTGTTGTAACACAGTATAGATAAGCTGATGAAAATGCTGTTTTGCTTTACCATGATAGCTTCTTTAACTTTTTACTTAAAAATTAAAATATGTGCCTTTTGTAGTGCAAACATAATGTGCAAAAGGAGCCAGGCATTTGAAATCAGTAAAAACTACTTCTATGATTAAATAAGAAAAAAAAGTCTTTAAGCCTGTACTATTCATATTTAGAGATCAATTGTAATATAGCTTGCTTTTTGTTAACCACAGCACATCCTTAATGTTGGAGTAAAACGTTCTGTAAAGTAATAACCAAAAATAACAACTAAAGCCATTTCATGTACAATAATGCCAGAAACTTTCTATTTTCTTACAAAAAGTCAATGGTTTAAAATTTCATTTGACTGGTTTCGAGCAGATACCGTACAGTTCCATTATCTTACATATGAACAAGATTCTAAGAAAGCTCTTCACATAAAATGAAACATAGAATAAATAGAAAAGTACTATGGAAAGGAAGAACATAAAATTATTTTATTGTTCATTTCCCAGCCTACTGCTTATTTTTTTTATCAGATGTTATAAAAGTTTAATTTTAAATGTAATTAGCCCAGTGCTTTTTAAACTATTTACATTTAGGACCTCATTCTAGCCCCCAAACTAATATATGAACTCAACTATGAATGAAATATTATTTCAAGCCCTAAGATGTACACATAAGAAGGAAAAAATATGATAATTAATTAATGAAATAAAAACTACAGTACATTTGTCATTTTCGCACCATATATGAAGTTTTTCGCAAAAGTTTAATGAAATGTTGAACATCAAGATTACTGCTTGATTATATTGAAGAGGTTGACAGAAGAACTAGCTATCCATTTTTGAGACTACAAAATTAAATAAAGTGACCCCTTTTAGGGTTGAGATCTACAGTTTAAGAAGCCCTGGGTTAGAGCTAAGAATCATAATTCTATAGCACAAGTAAAATGGCACTACACAGAAATTAATTTCTTACTGAATTATAAACAGATGGTATAGTTAATAGTTATAAAGGTTTACCTTTATTCTCTCAGTTGATAATAGATGTTGAGCAGCAGATTTGTTGATAATTTGAAAGAAGAACCAAGAATGCCTCAGGAATTTGTTTATCATCAAAAAATCTGTATTAGCAGGCTTTAATATAATATTCAAAGACTTCACTAACTCTTCATGAACAACTCTCTTTCTCACTGTCAGCTCTTGAGTTTTGAAGACATACTGTTATACAAGGATAATATAACTTAAAGTTTGATTTAAAAATATATATATTTCATTATGAAAGTGTGTAAAATTTAAGAGAAAAATATCAAATAAACATAGTTGTTGACCAACAATCAAAATTTTTGCTGACTGGCTTTTTTTATATATATATATATAGAAATATAAATCCTACGAAAAAGTTAATATCTGCAGATATATTTGGCAAAATGGGAATATGCAGCTTGGAGTGATTCTTTTGAAATTTTAATTAATTACAAATTAAGCAAAATTTCAATGTTTTTTGATAACTTCTGAAACACAAAATGATTTTTACATTATTTGAAAACTCAAAAAGTTGTCTTCTGAATGATATCAAATTTAATCGTTATGCAATCTTTTCTCCAATTGTAATAAATATTTTAAAATCTTTTTCACTACATTTTACAACAAAACTTTCCATTGTTGTAATAGAATTCAAATTGCTGTCCATTATTAAAAATCAAGGTATGAAGGTTTTGCTAATTTTTTTGTATATTGAGAAGGTTTCTTGATAAAGCATGTAATAATTAAAATTTAAATTCTTTTTTAGCTTTGAGATAAATTACTGCCAATGTTTAACTTCAGACGTAAACAATAATGAAATTTTCTTATGCATTGATGATCTTTCCTGTAATATAAATTTAATATATAAAAAATATACTAACCCTCTTTCAGCTTGAACTTTAGCATTCTAATTGTAGTGTGTTGAATTTTTATTGAATAAATAACAAAAAATTATGTACAATAATATGCAAATTTGAAACACATTCAGTATTATATACAAAACTCCAATACTGAATGATTTCATTTATTATCCTTACATTTTTTCTAAGAGCACATTTTGATTCAGCAAGCAAGTTATTAGATTTATTAAAGTTTAATTCTTTCCCATTTCAGATTAAAGCTCAAATTTTAGGCGAGATGATAGATAAAGAGAATTAGGAAGGTGCGTAGTACTATGAACAGAACAGATGTAAGGCTTCTAAAATAGCATGACTTAAATGCTTATTAAAATGTGAAGTTTAAAAATACTTTTCTTGGGGAACAATTAAGACTACGCAAATGCATACAAGATTTAATTGTAAGTTTTTGCAATCAACAATTCTGTCAAACTAGCTGGTTGCCAAAGGTAGCTGGTACCAAATTTTAAAACAATTCGATTTTAGGAACAGTGGGAAATAACTAGCAAAACAGCAAAAATCTGCCAACAATATGCATTTTAAATGAGAGCAAGGGAGAATAGCAAAAAATATTAAATAAGATAGGAATTTGTTTCAGTATAAATACATCTTTTTCTGTACTTATTTCTTCTTACAGTCAGTGACAACTTAAATTTACAATGTACACAGTATAATTATGTCCAAACACATAGTCATAAATATGATCTTCATGAATTTAAAGGTAACTGATATATTTGAAAATAATTCATCTTTGAACACTAATAATAATTAGTATTCTATTAAATAAAAATTCAAGATTTAAACCAAAAGTTGCTTAATTTAATGGACATCTTTCTATAACAAAACATGTAGAAAGGTATATTATGTCATTCACAGTTTTCTCCATACTGTCAACTACAATTGCCACAGATTCTAGCTTATTTCGAATTTCAATACTCTAAACTGTAATATTAACTAAGGTGGAAAAAAATTCTTAAGAAAATGAAGCAAGAATTACAAAAATACTTAATTTTTTTTCCTCCACTTCAGATTTAAAAATTATTCATATCATATTCACCAACAAAGAAAAAGCAGAAAGAGAAAACAGAGACATATAACAATTTCTGGTTATTTAGCCAGCAAATTTATTGAAAAATAGTTAACTACACACATTTTCTAATATAAGAAACATGAAAATACAACTTATATAAATTAAATTTAAACTGTGCATATATGCATACAATTTATTTTCTCTAAACTGGGAAAGAAAAATGTTGAAACACAACAAAATGTATTACCTGTACATAAGTATGCAGAATATCATTTTTCCCAGCTTCATGAACACCATGAACAATGTGTATAAGGACTCGAACAGTGTTTAAGGCTACATCTTCATTTGATGTCATGACAATGAGATTAAATAACTCATTCAGCAAAGTAGGTAAAAAGTGGATTATTGCACTCATATCTACAGCATGAAGGGTCTATTTTAAAAAAAAGAAAAGAAAAATTAAAAATGACAGAAGTGAATTCAGTCATAATCCTATTTCATAACACATACATGAGTATTATTCTAATTACTGTAAATTTAAATTTTCTAAAATAAAAAAAAGTCAGAATTATAAAAATGTGAGTGGGGTGAGTAGTTATTTTGTTTCTGCAAAATTATGAATGATAGGTAGAAGAAATTCCTCTCCGAGAAATTAAGTTATTTCAAAAATGATTATGTCATAAACTAAGATTCAATTAAACTGTTCAAGCATCACAAACCCATTAAAAAGTAAAATAAATAATACTAAGAAGTTTACTTTTGTACACTTAACAGTGCAATATCTTACATAAACCAATCTGTTTGTCCTTTTGACTATACTGCAGTCTGAAGTAAATTGCACTTAATCTCTGCAATTCACACTGTGCACTTATTAGCTCTATAAATATGATTCTGCCCTTTTTAAAAGATGTTGTTAAAGTATTGTTTGAATGCAATTAAATATGGGAACATTTTTATTCGAAAGGTTTGAGAGCTATCTTTAACATTTAATATGCAACAACATCAGTTTAACCCCTTCGCAGCGATTCACGAGCTCTGTTCGTGTATCAAATTATGGCCTAAAATTAAGTCATTCACAGACGTTATCATTTGATACAAAAATGACTGGTTATCCATTAACATCTCAAATGTTCTGTGGCCTCTTAGCTGTATCAATACAGCAACACATTCCCAAGCATAAGGTGGTCATCTAATTAGATGATACAGAATACTACACTGTTATGTGGTTACATGTAAGAAATAAATATTTTTAGATCATGAAACATAGAATTTTGTACCAAGCAAAAAACAATTCTGGAAAGTATTAACTTCACTATTTCATTCTGCAGAAAACTACAAAAGAGATGTATCCTTCACTATTGTCATTTAAGGTGAACAAGCAGCATTGAATTTCAGTATCGAACAATGGTTCTGATACTGTAATTCAATAATGATTATGATACACATGACAAGAAGCATGTGCATAAAAAAACCCTTTAAGATGCAGATTTGGAAGAATTACTCAATAAAGACCCTTGCCAAAAATAATTGGAATTTATTGCTGCATTAGCTGTTATCCAATGATTACTGCATGATATGAACAAGTTGAAAAGTGAAAAAAATAGTGTCCCAAATGAACCAGGAACATGCAATGTTAAAAAATCACACACGAACTGGACAAGAAAGAGAAAAAAGAATTTTTGCCATCAAAATCTTATGGAAGGTGAAAAATGAATTCATTACAACAGTTCTTAATGACTGAAGTCAAGAGTGTGTCCCGGTGAACCAGGTCCATAGACTATGAAACAAACCATTCATGTGGCAGTAAAGTCATGTGGCATATCAGATGCAACGTGGTGGGTTCAAAACAACATAGTCTGTCATACACTATTGCAATAGCGTTAGGCAGTCAATGGTGAATGTCATAAACAATTAATTTGAACAAAACATTGAAGCAAAAACGTCTCGAATATGTAAAAAAGCATGACATGGCTATTTTCCAATAAGAAAATGCATGCCATTTTGTTGCAAGATCAGATATAGAGAGCGACTGCAAGAGACTATATTTACTATCTGAATTTCAAAGAAATCAAAATTTTAAAGTTGTAAACTAAAAGTATGATCATTCACTTGATATTTTCACAGCTATTGAATTACATATACAACAGAAAGGAGAAAAAAGATGCGAGCAATCAAAGGGTGAGACAGGAATCTTAATGATTCTAAGAACTGCTCACAAGTAAAACATGCAGTTTAATTTTTCGGAAATGAATTTAGCAATTAAAAATAGCATACTGCAGACCCAAAAAAGGACACTATGCAGAATGACAAATATACAGATTAAAATGCAAGCTAAAGATTACTACTAAAATATTTGACATCATTCCCTTCACCCATGATAAATGATTCCCTTCAGGTTAATATGTAAACATCATAAATATTAAAAATATTACAAAAAAATAGTAGCCAGCAAAAAGATTTTTATTTTATTTGTTTTCTAGACTCACTTGACACAGAGCATTTACTTTCCAATGCAGGGAACTTTTGTTTACATGGATTCACATAAAATATTATTTTATATTGATGTAGCTATTATCAATAAAAATAATTCTATTGGACTGTCAATTAGTCCAATAATAGAGTATGAGTGATTGATCACAGACTCAAAAAATCTACTGTAATTGCTGCTTCTAGAATCTTATGGAGGGAGGGAAAAAGTTAGTTTAAAGTATGGAAATATTATTATTTTCAAAAGCAATTAGGTATTATTTACAAATTAGTTAACAAATTGTCATGATTACAAGCATTAAAAATTAACAGAAACATTCAAAATGATATTAGCTTGATAACTAGAGTTAAATAAATATATTAAAAAATATTTCAAATATAATTTACTTACGAGTTATTACGATATATTATTACGAGTTATGCTAAACTCTCATCTTTTTTCAGAATTAAGAAATTTATTTAAAAAAAAAGTTAACAAATGTTCCACATAATTTTAATGAAAGATATACACTAAAACATCAAGTTACGTTTTTAAAAGAAGAAAATTCACATTCTTTTAGAATTAATTAAAAATACTGATGATATTAGCAACTGTTTATCATACCAAATATCAGAAAAATGAGTTAGAATGCTTCAGAAATATACTATTTCATGAATGGTTACAAAAAAAAGCTGTAAATGGATTATTAGCTCATTCAATTTTACTTCTTGTGTTCATTCATTCTAATAAGTTAAAAGCTAACAAAAACTAA
>BGPR01007688.1:24529-69334 GCA_013235015.1 Araneus ventricosus
GTACATAAATCATGGCATTAATTAAATAAAATAAAAAAATAGCTAAGAAAAATTATAAATACCATTACTTGAAGTGGAGCAGTTTTTGATGTAACCTCATATCGAGAAAGTAGTATTAATTAGTATGAAAGCAAAATGAAATATTAGAGAATCGAGAAGCAAACAAATGTTCATAAGTGACCTGCCATGTAGACAGACACAATCCTAACATTTAAATGAAAGAAGTAATTGGATATTGAGATAGTGTGAAGCTCTTTATACATCTGATGCAAAGAAATACAGAAGAAAACGTGCATGTAAAAGCACAAAATGTTAGTCAGCAATTTTTTGAACACCCTCAAGAAAGAATGCAAGTTCAAATAAATAAATTAACAAAAAGAATAATTAACATGCAGAAAAAATCTCATAAAATAACTGAAAAAAAATTGCAAAACCAGAATCGCAATATCCTTTTATTATAACACTATATTTATCAGGAACAGTTTTTTAAAATTTTACTTACAACATTTTGTGAAACACTTCCTCTTCCAAATTTAGAACTTAATAATATTCAGTAAAAGCTGCAAAACTATTAAATGTAATAAAACCAATGGTCTAATGTGCACACTAAAAAAAAGAGTGCAGTAAGAAGACTCCATGCAAGCAGCAAGGGTTTCAAATATTTACATTTCTAATAGCAGAACTAATCTTGTTTAAGCTCTTAGTGAGGTAAGACTCCAAAAGATATTTAAAACTATACACATTCGGAATATAACTTTAATACATAATGATTATATAATTACTAAAAAATCACCCATCATGGTATGACGAGTACAAATTGCCTCTTCATTCGAGAGATTTCCTGTCAAATTTGAAGTGTTTAAATATATATATATATGCGAGAGAAATATTTAACATTGATTGAAAATAAATAAAATAAACATATGTTTTATGACAGGAAATATTTTTATTTACATATTTCTTTATTCAAAAAACCTCTAGGTAAACAACATTCCGTGTGAAGTATTTTTCATTTTTTAACAATTTTCCGTGTCCTTCAGATGTCTAATCAGCACTTCTCTGCTTGTCAAATGTTGCCAAAAAATACTACAAATTATATCCTCACCATGGCAATAAATAATCAGATGCATCGTGGCGTCCAAACTATGTCACGCGCATGATATACCACTGATGTGATTTACTAATTTCTATTAAAAAACAGAAATTAATTTGAAATATAGGATTAATAAAATTTAAAATTGTTCGGGAACTATTGATAATAGCGAGATAAATTTTATATCAATCGATGGAAAATTTTATTTCACTATTTTATAGCTATTAAATTTCAAATTAGAACCACAATTACTTTTTAAAATTACTGAAATTTAGGTGCTCTAAGAATGAAATAATGCTGCTTAATGTCTCACAGTGCTATGGCACAAATTTTATTGTTGGTGACGTCAAATTGTTACTGGATCAATGACAAACAGATCTGGGCTAATATATTAATAATATTATTTACTACAGGAATCTGATTAGATAAGTGTCCCAGTTTAGTGCTATAGCTGATATCCCCCATTCCCAACTTTCACACAACATCCAGCAGGAGAATGTTCGATTCTAATGGATATAACACATACCAGGCCTGCATAATAGTGAAAATGGGTCTCAAACACATGATCCTGCAAGATGAAACTCTGCCACCAAGCTTCTGTGGCCCTTAAGATTGAAAAGTGGTATTAAACACTTATTTGATTCATATTTTGAATTACACAAGGATTTCCTAAATCCTTTTTTTTTTATTCTGTAAAAGAAATATTCTGTAAAAGAAACTACATTTTTATTTTTAAAAAAATGATAATCAGAAGTGTATTATTCCCAACCAATTTCATGGATTTTCAGATTAATTTACAGTAATTTGATTTTAGAGAAGGAAATATTGCTGTTGGGAACAATGCAAATCCAATAAACTTTGCTATAGACAGTATATAAGGTATTTTTAAGTCAAAATTTTAAATTTAATACAGTTTCAAAGCTGATAGAAAGCAATTTGGAAAAAGTATATGGGATATTACTTAGAAATACTTGGCTATTATCAATACCACAAAATTATCAGAGCTCATATAACTAATTCAGAACAGAAAGTTAAGAGCAAAATCCATGCAGCAACTACATGCTTTCATTTATATACTATCAAAAGGTGCTCAATGCTGGTTAGCATATGCTACTATTACAGACTTGCTTTGTTTGTTTTTGATTTGCTACATAATCAGGAAATAACTGCAATTTGATTTCATTAGCCAAAGCAAAATGGTCAGTAATGTTGCCAGTTTAATACATGCTAATAATAACAATGACCTTTAATGTCTTCGTCATTCCATGTTGCACCTACAAACCAAACAAAAATAAATTTTTAGCAACATAATAAATTTTATAGCAGCCTTACGCATTTTGATCCAAAACATGTTGAAGCTATATAAACAAATAAGAATGTTAGCAGTTAGCATTTAAAGAAAGTATAATTAAAATTTTGAAGCTGTACAAAAAAAAACCTGATTCATTTGTTTCCTTACGAGAGGGGAAAAAAAGGCGCAAATTCTTTTGTTGCAGCTATCAGATGCGATTTAAATAAAAAACATTAATAAAACAATACACACATATAATACAGTAGAACTCCGCTAATCCAAATTAATTGGGACCGGTGCCTGTTCGGATTACCAAAAATTTGGATTATTCGAAATTCCGATAAAAATAAAAAAGAATTACAGCATATGGACCAAGGAGTGTTACAAAATGTAAAATGCATCTATAGGAAGATGCTTCTTCGAAACCTGATTGAAAGAAATGGTAGTTCTGACTCTGTACTGCAACTTATAAAGAATCTATCCTATTAAAATTCGAAGGTAAACAAACATATGTATGTATGTACGGCTATCTTCTCACGAGCCGCTGAACGGAGAAGCACGCAGAAAGTATCAAAAGATGGGGAATAATCCAAGGAATCCATTTCGGGCATTTAAATTCTGAAATTACAATTAGTTAAAAAGATATTAATTAAAAACGTCAAAATGAATGAATTGATGTGCTGCCATCTATTGGCAGAATGGTGAATTCATTCACGGTGGATTCTTTTTTTCCTATTATTAGTTTTCGCATCCGGTGTTGCATTTTTTTTATTTATTTAACGGAAGTTGGTATTTCCTTTTGAGCGATCTTCTGTGTTTGGATTTATTAACAATTGAAAAAAAATCGTTTTCCTGCATTTTTCTTTCTTTTTTTTTGTCATACAGTGTTTTGCAACATTTACGTTTGTTGGGGGAAAATATTTATTCATTTTTATCAGTTTTTTTTTCATTATTATTCGTTTTATTTTTTCTTTTGCAAAACAAATATCATGCTAATCTGTTTTAATTTATAAGCATAAGAATTCTCGCGTTTTCATTCAAACCAAACTGCTTTAAGGTAGTAAAAAGGCTAGAACTGAAAGTTTTAATTCAACAAGAGAGGATTCAAAACAGATTTACGTTTGTTGGGGAAGCTTAGTGACAATATTTGTAGGGAAAAAAAAACAGAGGCGGGCATATGAAAACGTGTGGATTCCGAGAAATGCTGGGTTATTAACTATAAGGTAATTAAAAGGTTGGATTTAAAAATTTTAATTAAACAATAAAGGATACAAAGGATTTTTTACGTTTTGGGGGAAACATAACATTTACGTTAGAGACAATATGTGTAAAAAAAAATAAACCGGAGGCGGGCATATGAAAATTAGTAATAAAAAGACTAGATTTGAAAAAATATTTACATTTGTTGGGGAAAGTAAGTGACAATATTTGTTGAAAAAAAATGGAGCCGGGCATATGAAAATATGGATCCCAAGGCCTCACGTGATCTCACTTCTCTCCGCCCGGGAATATCCTATTATTCAAGATTGCCCGTGCAACGCCGGGCCATGCAGCTAGTGTCACAATAAAAGGTGTAATTTACTGGGTATCGGAGTCATGGGACAATGTTACACAAAATTGTTTAGTAAAGTCATGGAAGAAGTTATGGACAAGTTTAGCTGATTCTAGCAAAGTTGAACAGGGTGAAGCAAACAAAAGCGAAATTCTTCTGCTTATTAAATATATCTCAGGCTGTGAAGACGCAACTGAACACACTGCAACTAAGTGGTTGTCTTGTGATACTGAAGCCAATCAGTTATATACAGATGAAGAAATCATTTCTTTAGTTCAGAATAAGCCTCAAGATGACTCTGATCTAGAAGAAACTGATGAGTCAGAGAATGTTCTCGTTTCCCATTCTGAAGCTGCAAATGCACTAGAAATAGCACTGTGATATATAGAGCAGAGTGAAAATGCGGCATCAACAGACATTATGTTTATGAGACAATGGCATAATATTGCTTCCACGTCAAAAATAACATCACTTCATCAGACAAATTTCTGCACCCCAAAAGATCATTAATGTAAATGTATATGTGATGTGCTAATGTAATGTGTTTTTATTAAATGTAAATGTGATCCTTGAATTATTGCACTAGTTTCTTCAATGTGTACAAAATTAAGCATGCTGAAAAAGTACTTTCTTTTTAGTATGTATATTTAAATATTTTCAGGTAATCTTTTAAATAGCATAAAATTTTTGAAAATAAAATCGGTTCAGATTAACTGGAATTTCGTATTAGCGGGGTTCTACTGTATCAAACTATGAATTGGACAACTTGTTTCCTTAAAATGATATTGGCCATATGAAAATAAATACATCTACTTGTGAAATAAAAATATGTACATTAAATGCACATCCTTAATAATATAATAAATGCGAAAGTGTGTCTGTCTGTTTGTTAAGCTTTCACGGCAAAACTACCAATCCGATTTGGATGAAAATTGGCAGAGTTGTAGCTTGAAACCCAAGAACGGACATAGGCTAGGTGAAATCACGTTAAATTAATTATTTTTGACTACAGACAACAATTAAATAATTAACAAAGCCCATTGACTCACCGATTCTCGATGAAGATTATTTTATTTTTCACTCAACTCTCACGTGATCCTTCAGGAATGTGAAAACATGTGGAATAAATTATTTTAAAAATCAACTATCACGTAATCCTTTTTTCCGCTGTAACTTCGGAACAAATTGTTCGATAAAAATGATTTTTATACCATCTTAAAGTTCAAACATTTACCTTTTCAATGATATTAATTTTATTTCTGTGACATTTTTCCTTCAAATTGTATTCATTTTTTAAAGTTTAATAATTTTTTACATGCAGACGATTTTGAAATAACGCAAATTTATACCTACTTCGCTGCTAGGAAACGTTAGACTTTGAATTAATTAATCTTTATTTCTGAAAATTTTGCTTATGTTCATAAATATCTATAAAACAAGGCAGAAATTACAAGTATCTGTCTATCTGCCGCTCAATTGGTTGGTCACAAGAACTCCCCCTAAACGGTGAACAGTAGCAACATGAAATTTACACACAAGGTGCTATTTTCAACTTTCAGAGTTAATTAGTTCTTAAGATATTTAATTAAATAACGAACATTAGCCGCTTTTAAGCCTATTGCTTAGACGTTTTTTGCCAATAACTTCTGAAATCTTTATTAGACAACAATTCTTTTTATGCAATTTTAAAGACCAGAAAATGATATATTAAATGCTATTAATTCCATTGCGATGAAATGTTTTCTCTGATTGATATAAAGGTTTAAAAATATTTTTTTAACGTAATTTCTAACAATACTTTTTATTCTTATAGAAATAAATTCAAGCCAAATTATTGTTTCGCGCGCGGGCTTTTGCCAGTGTTAAAGTTAATATAAGAAAATATTGCTTTCTTTGACCATAAACAACAAAGGAGACTTTACACTTTCGGTTTCCTGTTGTGGTAGCATTTAAAGCTTTTAATACAGTTACACAGTGATCCAATGACGTTAGTGAATTATTCTCTCGATGTTTTGTTTAATTTTCACAGTGAGATATTACAGAATATCCTTCTGTTGATACGGTAATGGGCATTAACAAGGAACATCATATTCTGTAGAGCTCTTCAAGATCTTAGAATTGTCAGGGGCACCTTCCGACAAGCCGAGATTGAATGCCGGTGTGCCAGTACTACTAATACGTAACCTCGATATACCTAGACTGCGCAATGGCACACGGTTACAAATTACACACCTAGGTACAAACGTCATGAAAGCTACTGTTATGACTGATATAGGGAGAAGAGAGTGTTTTAATTCCACGCCTTCCGATAATACTGAAGGATTTATCATCTCAGTTCAAAAGGTAACAAATCCCTTTAAAAATATCATTTGCGAGGCTCAGGGCCAGACACTGAAAGTGGCAGGCGTACATTTGGAAAAACCATATTTTTCGCATGGGCAACTATATGTGGCGTGTTCACGTGTGTCCATCCCACACAACCTCCACAATTGTGCAAATAACATGCTATATAAAAGTGTATCAGCATAGATAAACAATGTACATAACTATATCAGCAAACATGTACAGTACATTCCTGTCATCCGTCCAAATAAGTATTATCAACTGTCAGAACTTTTACTTTCCCCTTTCAAAATGCAACAAAACATTTACATTCGTGAATTAAAAAAAAAAGAATAATTCAAATTCTTCGCGCACGAAGTCGCGGGTAACAGCTAGTACTAAATAAAACTTAAGAACTACAGATAATGGTTTTTATAACATAATTTTATTAGAGATAATAATGCACCTATCAACCACAAAATAATACCAATTTCTATTCTGGACTCAGCACTATGTTACAGACATTAATGTTTGTGAATGACACTGCAAGCAGCTATGAAATGTTTCTTGCATAGAATATCAACTCATCGTGCAGTAAGAAAAACCATCTTTTAATGATAAATTAATATATAATACTTGTTTAGCGATTTAAAAAATACAGATATTGTAGAATTAAATATTTTGCACAATAATTGAATATACTCATTTTCAACCATTGAATATTCTCATAACAATTACCGTATGCACCTAATTTGATTTCCACAGGAATGATTAAACAAACACTATTATTGAATACTTACTTTCACATATTTGGAAACTTCTCGGCCAACTTCAGAACCTGGTGCAATAAGAGAATCTTCTTGCTAAATTTCCCAAAGGAAACATAAGAATATTTTTTTAAATAAAAATTCTTCAGATTTCATACCAAAAATCATGATCTGACCACTTTAAAAATTTACTTTACACTTATGAACTGAAATTCATTTCAGTAACGTCACTGTATTATCATTAGTCACACATATTAAATGACACAAATATATTCGAGATCCTCTTTAAAAAAAATGCATGCAATTTGTGGAAGAAAAGAAGGTAAAATGTTAAACAGCATTCCACAGATGTAAAAGAAGAAAATGTGAATATATTAAAGTACAGAGATAGCAGAAAGAGAAGTTACCCACTTTAGAGAGCTTTGTGATGTGTTCTACTGTTCCAAATGAGAAAAATAATTAAACTACAGATAATTCAAATGAGTTCCTAGTCATTTGTAATAAAAAAAAAAGGTACAAAATATTTTGATTAACAAATGATTAAGGCAGAGTTCTCAAAGTGTGCGAACAACAATCTAAAGAGTCTCAACTTCATTACAGAGATGTTGAGATGTATTATATAATTTTATTTATATTTTAATTAGATTTCACAGGCAGGGACATTTTTGCAAAATACTTATCACAGTTTAGCATCTGGATTAAGAAATACACTTTCAAAGAGATAATATTGATAATTTTGCATGGATTCAAGATACATTTAATGCCACTGCTGCAGAAAAGGACAATCTGATTGCGTCGTCTTGTTACAAGTCAATAAAATGAAATTTACCACCACAGAATGAACCGAGTTTTAGTTGTCATTAAAAAATGAATATCCACTCCTAAGTACTAAGTGCATGATTTGAGAAAATGTTTAGTGATCAATAGACTCATCCATCCCATTGATTGTTATATTTATTGAAATTTGTTCAAATAAAGTTTCATATAACCTAACTGTATTTTATTTACATTTACTTAAATTAAACAAAAACAATTGACTATTTTGCAAGAAGTACTTGTAAGAGGTTTACACAAGGCACCTTGGAAAAAATCTGGATTCATGAAAGGTGCCTAGAATAAAAAAGGGTTTGAGAACTACTATACTAGGGCATTATTTAAATTTTCAGGACTTTAAATTTTCTTTCTTTCAGAGGAATATGACGAATCCCAGAGCCGTTGGAAGTGAGTTACTGATCTTTAGCTAACCCTGTGTTTTGAACTTGTAGATTAGAAAACCCAAAACATTAAGAGATGAAAAAGCTACAGAAAGTCAAGCATATTTAAAACATGCGGTTAGTATGCATTAATACTCACAGGTGATACAGGAAGGATCATAGGCATACTCTGAGGTCGAGGACGTTGACACAGAGATGGAATAACAGGACAGGCACTTAAGTCCCACAACCCAAAACCCCACAACTAAAAGACAGTAAATTATAGCATAGAAACTATTATAGAGACAGAATTTCTATGATATAATGAAGAAAATATTAAAGAGTTATTTTAGAATTTTCCAGAGGCTCATGCTTACATGAATTTCACATTCATCATATTATTTTAATCTGTTTTGTTTTCACCAACAATAATCTGTAAAGAAACTACTAAGATGATATTTTTGAGATGGTATCATTTAAATGCTAAATTTTAATATAAAAAAAAAAGACTTAAAACTTTTCAAATAAATTTTATCTGTATAACTTATCTTCTGTATAGTTATACAGAATAATAATAATATAATAATATGAAATGAAGAAATTTCAACTAAATTCAGAAATTCTTAGGATTAGGATCCTCCTTTCTTTTGATAAAACTTAAAGCAGTAAACTTGATGATTTAATTGGTTAATAACTGGAGAAGCAACAATACAATTTTGATGAAGTTTCTCCAGTTTAAATGATATACTTGCATAATATGCTTTAATTTTGCATGTCCATGCAGTTTATTCTAATAAACACAAAAGAAGAAAAACATTAGATTAGTCTAAAAAATGGTATAGTTATTTGTTATATTCCTTTCAAACATTAATTAATAAGCCAAATAGCTTACACACTAAATTAATGCAAATACTTTTGGTTACTATATGAGTTACATATAATTACATAGGAGCATAAGAATAGTAGTAGAATGTTAATTACAAATTTAAATTTTCAATTTTATTTTGAGAATGCAGTTAAGACAGCACACTCTAGATTAGTTTCTTAATTTTTCTTTTAAACAAGTTATTTATAGTTTTAAGATAAAATTTCTGTTTTTATAAAGGCAGCAATTTATCCTGTCATATCAGTATAACCAATCAAACTTTTATCAAGCTCTTCTTGAAGACACATCCTAAAAATTAGAGACAAATGGTTTTTACATTTAAAATGGCCGATTATATTCCAACGATTCAACTATTATAGATATTAATAAAAATGAGCAAATGAAATATATGTACAAATGCTCCGATATAATGATCCCCCCCCCCTTCCACAAAATGAACGTTCTCAGTACAATAAAACTTTTTTTTTAGTAATTAACCAAGTCATTTCAATGTCAGAAAATCCTAATACAGATCTGGCACTGAAATATTAAAAATTTTCTATGTGTTTATATAAAACTTGTCTGAGTTAAGAAATATATTTTTAAAAGACAGTTTGAAATACCTTATTCGAATTGTTTGCTTCAATTTCTGGAATTTTAGATTCACGTAAACGTTGACACTGAGAAAAAAAATTGTGAAGATGATGATCCTAAGGAAAAAAAAAAAAAAAAAATTTGAATGCAAATCCTTACAAAAATCGTAATTTCAAAGCATATATTAGGAAAAAGAATGCATGAAAAATAGACAACTCAGTTACTACCTTTGAATTAACAGTTGAAACAAGAATAAAAGAAACTTTAAAGAGCTCTTTACCACCATCAACCCAGCGAATTTCAGGACCGCTGAACTGAAAAATAAGAATGATTAAAGAGTAAAAATAAAAAATTGAAATTCATCAAAAATATCATTATGCCTGGCATGGCTTGGGATTAAAATACTTTCAATGTCTAATATTTTTTTATCTAAAACAGGGGCGATTGCGGCTTCATGAAAAAATACCTGAAATTTTAGCAGGAAAATTGTGTGTAGGGAACGGATATGCATTCATTCATTACGGCGCAGATTCAACTTTTGCATGCAATTTTTAATATGCTTTTTTCACATAAGAAATTGATTTAATTTATTTTGTCTTGGTGAGTTTTCAATAACATTCTATAACACACATGAAAAGAAACCATAAAAATTGATAACAAAACAAAATTAAAAATATGATAACATTTTGTATGAATACCATTAATGAATATTTATACAAATTCTTATGGGACCATTCTGAAGAGAGGTAGTTATTTTTAGTTATGGTATGGCATTTTCTAAAAAAATCATTTGGATTGACTCAGCATAATCCAAAGTAAATTTTCCGTAGCATAAATTATAATTTGTGTAGTCAGTAGTAGAAGCCGAAATTGCGTAGAAACTACGGAGAATTCGTAGTAGTTTGCGTCTTTGGCACTCTTAAGTTTTAAAAAATAGATTTATCAGAAAATACCAGAATTCTGGTATTAAGGATGAAGAAAATACCGGATTTTCGGTATAATACCGGAACACCATCACCCCTGCTAAAAACTACTTTTGAATAGAAAATTATAATACCTAAAATTCTTTCATCATCTAAAATGTTTTTTAATTAAAATGAGAATATCAATTGAACACAATGATATTTCAAACCCGCTTAGATATTAAAATTTTTTACGTAAGTATTTCAAATTTTTTCATAAATCTTGCAGTATAAGAAAGGTTTTAACGTATGTTTTGGAAAAATTAATTAGATAGTAAAATTTTCATTAATAAAAAGTGTAAACCAGATCAATAGTTGTTCCTATATAAATTATGAATCGTCTGCCTTAAAACTTTTCTTTTAGTCTTCCAAAATTCTGAAAATGGGTTGTAGCAATAGTTCTTCGTCTGTATTCTTGTTCTTCAAAAATAAAAAAAGTGTTACAAATTTTGTATTTTATAAGCAATTTAATTTTTGAAAAATTATTAAAATGAGGGCAACAAATTGAGCAGAAATAAAACTTAAGTCACTGAAAAGTTAATTTTTTAAAGTTTAATATTGTGTAAAAATAGTTTTTGTGAGATAATATCTACGAAAAATAATCACGGAAAACGCCAAAATCTTGCTTAATTTCTAATCAACTGAAATTTTAATTAACTTTAGGATTTAAAAAGCTGACAGTGCTCTTTCTCTTCTTATATAAAATATTTATAAAAATAAGCAAAAATTTCAGAAAATAAAGTAAATTAATTCAAAGTCTAACCATTGCAATTCAAAGTCTAACCGTTGCAATTCAAAGTCTAACCGTTGCCTAGCAATGGAAGAGCTATAAATTTGCGTTATTTCAAAATCGTCTGCATATAATCAATTATTTATTAAATTTTGAAAAATTAATAAAAATCGAAGGAAAAATTTCACAGATTTAAAATTGGTATTGTTGAAAAGATAAAATTTTGAACTTTAAGATGGTATAAAAAATTTTTTGTGGAACAAACTGCTCCGAAGTTACTGCAGAAAAACGGTTTCGGTTATTTTTAATTAACTGACTGTTTAATTAGCTTTTGAACTTCGAAAAGTTGACAATAATCTTCATCTTGTCTTAAATAATAAGTGTGCAAAATTTGGTTGAAATCGGTCCAGTGGTTTAGGAGGAGATGTGGAACATACCCACAATGACTTTTATTTATATTAAGATTGATTATTATTATCTAACAACCTAGCTTGTTATTTTAACTCATAAATTTAATTTGAAGATTACTAAAGTAGTAATTAAAATATAACTTATACATTAGAAACAATAATTAACAAAAAGGAAAGCAAAGTAAAATTTTTAAGAAACTATATGACGAAACAAATACAGTGGAACAAAAAAAAACTTACTCCCTTTCCTAGACCCAAAGGTTTGCATGATAAATAACCAGGTGGCAAATTTATAGAAACAGGAAGGTTTTGATCATCTATAAATAACCTGAAAATGCATATGGAATTACTAATAATATTCAAAACTTTTTAAAGGAATTAGTAATTTAAACTGAGAAATAATGCACTGTTTAAAATGTAATAGAATTCACTAAACAAAAAGAAAAAGGAAATCTTACACAGAAAAATTCCAAAATAAAGGACAATAGCTGTTTCTCTCTTTTTTTTTAAAAAAAAAATACAGATACATTTTGAGATAATTAAAATTTTATAAATGAAGAGCTTCTAAACGTAAAGAAGCAATTTAAATTACTGAAAAAAAATGAAATTTAACTATAAGATGGAAAAGAAAAAGAAAAAAAATCTGCTGAAAAATATAGTGGAAATGCAAATGAAATCATGGATGAAAACAAAAATTGTAATACCACGAGAAAGAAATAAGCAGAAACTTATTAGCATAAGTGAAGTAGGAAAACATTTTCTGGAATCATTACATATACTGGTGTTTAAAAAATCAGAAAATATTAATAAAAAACAGTACCTATCAGACTTATTTCAGCAATTTTAAAATGCTAATTTTTACACAATGTCAAGCTTTTAATATGATGATTATTTACAGGAAGTTAATTACAAAATGGATGTCATTTTATTTGAATAATACTATTGCATTCACAGACAGCATTTTGTACTTTAGTTTAATTTTCAGTAAAATCGGAATGGCTTTAAAAAGGCCTGGGTTTTACATTTAATATATCAAACATCAATAATAAGATTGATTTTAAAAACAAATTATTTCAATTTGGAAAATCTCACGAATGCACAAATTGACATCAAAGGGGGGGAAAAAATAAAGGTAAAGCTTCAATATAGAAGATGCCTCTCATTTGTTGCATATATTGGGAAGTCTCTCAACATCTTTATCAATCTGACATGAATCTGCAATCATGTTGACATAAGAGAAATCTTGCAATATTTCTTTACAGAAGATAAGTCAACTAATGTATTATTATGTAAGAAGAAACAAACTAGCTGGATGCATACTATGGTTCAAAAAAATTCAGCAGCATCATCGAAAAGGAACTATGATTATAATGAATGTAAGCAGCTAAATTTTTATAAAAATAAGATTCTGGATGCTAAAAAAAAACTTATAATAATATTATAACTTATCAAGAAACAACATATCCTTAGAGAAATGCTTACATTTCAAAACTTTCATATAAATTATACTAATAATCTTATAAAATATAGAACAGATTGCTTACCTTCCTTTATTAAGAAGTGGCAACCAAGAGTACCCAACTACATTAGCAACAGGTACATCTCGTCTCTTTGAACTTTTTGGCTGCTCACAGCTGATGTGGTGGAATGTAAAAAGAATATGGTGCTTTTCATGCAACTGAGTGGGAAGAAGCATCTTAACCTAAGAGAGAGAGAGTTGTACGAATATATTTACTTATTACAGAATGAGAAGCATTGATTATCACATGATGTTTCAAGCATCTTGACAAATCCCAACTGTTATAAAAAGTTATCTCAAAACACCCTATATTATTATTTTTTGGCAAAAATGTATCGATATTTTTGCTTCAAAAGCCAAGAAAGAGGGCAAATAAAAATTTAACACATAAACAAATAAAATCAATAATTCATGGTTGGTTTGGGACTTATTGGCGCAAGAGCCAAATTTGGCCATGCTGTGCCAAACATACGGTGAAAGTACAACATATGGTGTCGATAATTCATGAAAAAATAAGTAAATTAAAATTACAAAAAAAATTCAGAAAGTTCAATTTCTTCAATTACCACATAATGAAAATTAGTAGTAACAAAGACCATTGTAAAAATACTATGGATCTGCCAATTGCAAAGTGAAATAAGAAAAATTCTTCTGTATCCCCACATCGAAAACAACAGTCACCACACCATTCTAATAGGAGAAATTTTTGTTATAAAGGCAAACAACCTGTTCTTTAAAGTTCCTTTCCAGGAAAAGGAGAGAGTAGTTGGAGATCAGCCAATAAGCAGCTGGAAAGGTGAGGCACTAAAGTTATTTGATAAGCCTCAAGAGTGAAAATCTTAGTTTCATAGTAAGAGAATTTTAAAGAAGTTTGATCCTTTATTAAACATCTTGAGACTTATACATCTTCTTGCAAACAGAATTGCAGATGAAAAGAATGCAAATATACACATTTCATATTTATTGAGAATGTGTACAACAAATTTATGACTTTCTAAAAAATATCAAAGACAGGACTTTATGACCCAATCAGGAATACAAATTCTACTATTGAAAAGATACCATTTGCACCTCCGATTCCTAGAATGGGATAGATTTGTTGACAGAAAAAATCAGATCATATGTTTATTTATGGATCAGGGTTATAAATTTTACTACTGAAAGATAACATTTATAACTTTAATTCAAAAAACAGACTTGTATACTTACTTCTTTATAAAAATCAGGATTTATGTTATGATGAGTAATAGATGTAGTAGCTTTAGAACAATATATGGATTCACCAGGAACCCCATATATAATCTAAAAAATGCACAATAAAAAATTGAGAATGATATAGTTTTAAATTCACTGGTTCTATTGAATACTGCTGATTTTAAAAGGACTTACATTTTAATATGAGTCATAAAAATGTGTTATCTTAATGCAAAATGAAATAATTATTTTTAATAACATTAAAATAAAACAAATCTCCTAGGATCCTATTACATACAAATTCCATGACTGTTTTGCAAAATCAAATTTTTGTTCAAAAATTTTTATGGATAATATGAGAAGTTAATTTCATGGCAATAATGTGACATTACATTCCAAGTTACTTTATCATATTTAGAAAAAATAAATTTGAATTATAGAAAGAGTTCAAAGCAATTTGAAAGTCTTTTTGATCACATTAGCTTAAATGTGAAAGTAAAATTTATAAGAATTACAAGGTAGCAAACAATTTAAAAGAGTTGATTTCCCATTTTTCAATAAGGCACCACCAGCAGGAAATGTTTACTCAGGCACTGACAGAACATTCACAGATATGATACAAATGAGAAACAATATTTGGTCTATAAAAAAAAGGTACTATTTTCATGAACAGCACGAACTAACAAAACAAAAAATAAATACGTTTTATTTCATTTTTATATGTTTTATTGCATTTACCCTAAGCTGATTGAGTACAAAATTTTAGTTTTTCCCATTTTCCTTTTTGTTTCATTGCTTCGGTTTTGCTCAGCAATGATTATTATTATTTAAATCCTTTTTTAGTGTGCAGCTTTAGTTTATGTAGAAAAAACACTCTGAAATTGTGTTGCCTTGACACTCACAAAACACATATGACTTGAATTATTTTTATATTTATTTCTCAGGATTGATTCTTTCAAATTGCTTTCCATTTTATTATCAATATAAACAAGATATTTTTAAGTGGTATTATAATAATAAATACAGCATTTAATTTATCATTTAATTAACTAAATTATCTTTCTAACATAGAAAGTATAAGACATAAGAGTAATAAAAATTACTTTCAAAGGCTCAGCATTTTCATCATCACTATCTCGAAATTCAATAGAACATACAACATTTCTTGCCTACAGCAAATATGAAATAAAACATAATTAGTGGAACTTCAGATATTTCACTTATGACAGAAAAATATGAAAGTGATAGTTAATTATGTTTGAAAGTACATAAAAACAAAGCAATCAATAACTACAGTCCGTGACAACTCAAGTGGAAGTATGGAAAAGCTATGAGCTGTATTGCTATACCCAATCAAAAAAGTCTTGAGCATGATCCTGGTGCTTTATAAAATTAACTGATATATTTGAACAAAATTTAGTTTTCAACAGCAGTAAAATTATATTCAAAGCAAAAATTGTCTAATTTTAATGAGCAATTTTAACTCCTTATGAGCAGTACAGATGCAACACCAGCAGACTTATTTTCTTTTGCATGCAGGGCTGGTACAACTGTTGTACCAGAATCGGCTGTCAAATTAGATTTGCTACCCCACAGGTCTAATTTTCTGTATTATCTCATCACCCCACATATTGCTTTATCTCCTATATCACTTATGTGATGACTAGTAGATTGCTGATGAGGAGACAGGGATAAGAAACTCCATGGGTGGTTGACAGGAACTACAAATCTTACTTTTAAATGAACTGAAAAAGAGGAAAACACTTACCCGTTTGCCAATTAAAATTCTTATATTACGAGGTATCGCAACTAATTTTCCAACAACAATCAATAAGTTAACATAAGTAAATGTGCATATGATGGCAATTACTGGTGATGATGTAGCAGGTAGCTTTCTAAGAACCGATAGTTTGGGTGTCTTTGATTGCAGTACTTATAACTCTTTGGGGCACAAAAGATAATAAGATACACAATTATACACATGTGAGTGTAAGGATTGATTTAACGCTTTAGGAAGCTGAAAAATATTGTTATTAATTTGTTTCAATTCCTAAAAATTAATCTGTGTGTTTTTGCTATTATATGGTTTTATAAAAAGCACTATTCAGCAAGAATGCATAAAAGATGCATCATTCAGTGGTTCAGAAAATAACCCATCATGCTTCAAAGAGTTAAAAGTGTATGCTTATTCAAAAACGAAAGTTACAAGGTTAGAAATTGAAAAATAAACAACATATCTCAATTTAACATTTTTAAAAACTGAAAATTTATTTTAGAATAAATTCTCAAATAACAAACATAATGTATGACTTACTTTTGTAAATGTCTTTTGACTGTCATATTTTAAAGACTTAGGAAAAACATAGAGATGATTAATGTAAGTAACATATGGATTGCAGCTGCTGGCTATACCAGTAGGAAATTGTTCTATTTCTATAGTTGGTTCACATTTTGGAGGGATTGGGAATGGTATTAATGGCACAAGTGAAGTGTTTAAACAGTCTAAACAAAAGAAAAAAATATATTATTTGACATATAAATTGCATTAAAATAAGCAAAATTAATTAATTACTAAAAATCAACACATCAGGCATGGCACAGGCCTGGAACAAAAAAAGCTGAACTTCATAAATAATGAATCGTAGAAGTAAAATAAGTATGATTAATTGAACAATAAAATCAATAAATTTATACAAAAAGTGCTTGAGATATTAAAAATATTGTAGAATTATTATATAAAAGAAAATTAAGAATGACAAAATCTGATGCAGAAAATGCTGAAATCCGAGTTTCTGTGGAAATGTGTCATGTCTGACACATTAATAAGATAAAGATAGGTAATTGAAATTAATATTTCAAGACTAATATTGAGGAAATGCCTTAATTGATTACTAATTTTAAAAAACCTCAATATTTTGAAAGCTTATATTTCTTAATAGACAAGACATAAATGAAATTGTGCAAGCTAATAAAAAAGATGGTGAATAATTTACGAAAACAGTCTTTCCACCTTACTTATGATCAATTTTTATATGCAGCTGAAATAGAAATGACAATTGAACATATGATTTTGGTAGACTATGGATCACCTTACCCTAATATGATTACCCACTTTTTTTTTCATTTGAGGTTTCCACTAGAAAGGACCACCTTACTCTTTCTTTTGTCATAAGTAAGGATTTGACTTGTTTCTTATATTGAAGCAAGTTAATTTGATGCGTTCTCTTCCCTTAGTTTGTTGACGTGATTTAAAAGTTTTGATGACTTTAATCATGTTCTTTAAAGTATTTTAGTCATAATTACGGCTTTCACATTTTTGACAAAAGGGTAGAAAGCTGGTGGGTAAAATGCTTTCAGTTAACTGAAGAAATAAGTAAGCCTTTTTTACAGTAAATTGATTACCATTATTTAATCAACTTGTTTTTAATACATTCATATTTCATAAGGTTTAAATTAAAACAAAAAAGTAAAGAAACAGTCTAGGTATTACACACTCATAAATGTGTAATTCCTAGTGACCACATTTTTTAAAACTTCAAATTGGAGAATTCTAGATATTAATGGTACTTGTCAAAGCAGCGCAACAAATCAAAAATTAGGAATGTTCCAATATGGGCAGTCTTATCACTTTTTCATTAATGATAGCAACAGCTTATACACAAAATACTGTTGCTGCGGTTTTGGGACTAGCAACCAAGCAAATTTGATGTTAAATGCTTGTTTGAGAAGCA
Source organism: Araneus ventricosus (assembly GCA_013235015.1). Lineage (NCBI taxonomy): Eukaryota > Metazoa > Arthropoda > Arachnida > Araneae > Araneidae > Araneus > Araneus ventricosus. The sequence continues at coordinate 42,753 of BGPR01007688.1, forward strand.
CAAAGTTTTGAGGCCTGGTTCTGGAGATACACAGCAACTTCTTGAAAGTTTGACCCTTCACCTCGACCGACTATAAAATATGGACAGCTGCTCTGAAGAGTCGAGCTATCAAACACAACAAAGCCTAGTGAGTTCTGTGGTCTTTTTTCTAGTTTCTGCGCTATTGCGATTGAGATACATAAGTGTACTAGCAGTACGTGCACGGCGTTGCCTGTGGAATCAGGACTTCAACAAAATGGGGGGGGGGCCGAAATGCCCACAATGAGACGAAAAAGTTTTGAAAACAAAAGATACACATTATTGATTTTTCCTCTCAACAATGACACGAATGTAATGACTTCACCAGAGGGAATTGGATTGTAGAAATGCATGCTGGTAATGAAAAGCATATTACGTCACCTCCTGCAAGGAAGCAACAATGCATTCTGGGATCTTCCAGAGAAACTCTCTCTGTCCAATCTCGCTAGCAAAAAATGTTTGAACTGATCAGGGAAAAATTAATTTAAAAAAAAAAAAAAAACGGAATAAGATATTTTAACCGTTCTTGTTTTAAATCCAACAAAAATGTTCCAGTTATAAGCTGGAAAAAAAATGAAAATTATAGAGTTGTTAGAACATCAGATGCGAGAATTTGAAGAAATCTTTATCAAAAATTACCATAAAAGTGACTATTATTTAAAAATTTCTCAAAATTCAGTAAATTATGTTTTAAATTCAAAACAAACTTCATTAGAATGAAAATTGTTTGTTCTATCCGATGGTGCATTGATTGTTTTTCAACAATCATTAACAGCTGTAAACATGCCAAAAATGACCCAAACAACACTAAACATTAAATAAAAAATTTTCTTGATTGAATTTTAAAATTCTGGCTTCGAGGTGCATCGAGCCACCATTACGTCTATCTGTGTGCCAAATTTCATGACTGCATGTGTGATAGATTTGTCCGGACATCACACACACACACAAGCAAACATTGCCTTTTACAAGTGTATAGATTTCTTCACATATTTGAATTTGTGGCTGCTTACTGTAAATAACTGGCTGTAAATCAAACTATTTTTAATCCAAGGAACCTGCATCAGTATTTGCAAATTATTATATTAAAAATACAAATTAGAATATTTTAAAAAGATGAACCAGATTTAAAAAAAAAAAAATATTAAGCCACAAATTATTATCTACAAACAATCTAAGATTTAATAACTGTAAGTCAGATCAGCTGTTTTGAACTTTAGCACTTAATATATTGCTTAATTGCAGTAAGAAAATTACCTAATGGCTTGGTGAACTTTTCAAAATACAATTCCCCAGTAATATAATTATGTAATAGCTATACAATACATTTATGCCAGATGTTGCATATATTTTTCATTAAAATTGTATCATTAAACAGAAACATTTTACAGCATGACTTTAAGAATTCCATTCAAATATAAACTGCTAATCAAGACTATTTAACACCAAAATAATAATATTTTATTATTAAAATTTATTAAAAGAATCCCATTCAAATACAAACTGTTAATTACAAATTCTTTAATACTAAAATAATAACATTTCATTATTAAAATTTTCTAAAAGATTTAACATACTTGGTGGAAGTTCCTTCAAAATTTGAAGAGAAAACTTGAAAGAACCCGGAATTATAGTTAAATGCTTTAATTTTTCTGGTCTGTAAGAAAAGAGAGACTTTAGAATATTTGGTCAACATCACAATAAAAGAAAACAAATAATGAAATTGTAGAAAATTATATGAAAACAAATCAGTATAAATTATTACAAATTTGTCATATTCATAATAATACAGCATTTTATAATGAGATATTTTCCCTCAGATATATAATATTTAGAATATTTTCAATATCTAGGGTAAAAATGATTGAAAATGAATTAATCATTCATTTTCAGTCATTCTTTCTAGCAAACCTGCCAACTTTTCACATAGTCTTATGAGCAGTTTACTAGACAAAAAATAATGAGTTGCAGTTGTGTAGTCACAAATTAAGCAGGCTTGAATGCTCCAATCCCTGGGTGACAAAGATCATGCTGTTTTAAGGAGAATTTTACAATTTTCTTATTTATCTGATATTAAAACAAAAAGCAGTAACAGTACGGAGTCCGGCTCCACTACACCCCTGATAAGTTCACCAAAATTTTGAGGAAAATGAAGACAAAGGAAAGTATAAATGAGAAAGTTAAAATTTTCATATGCAGTGAAATATTCAGTTTATTTATTTATATTTTTTTTGTAAGCACAGAACCTACCTTCTATTCTAGATTCATATTTCCTTATGAAATATAATTTTAGTCTTTTATTTTTTATCCTCTTCCGTTTTATTTTATGTAACGAGGCTTATGACAGCCTCGTTGTAGAAACATATTCAGAGAACTGGGAGGGGATACAACATCTTGATTGCAAAATTAGATTTTTTATACTGTATTATTTCACAAACAGCCAATTTATACATATTTTAGAAAAATGTTAGTAATTTAATTTTTTTATTTAAGGATCAATTTATAGTTAATATGTTAAAAAGTTTTAAAAATCTTAAATCAAAATGCATTAATGCATAAAAAAAGCAATAAAAATGCATTTTCAATGCAGGCACATGAAATAATAAGAAAAAAAATATACACAAAACAATACTTTTTAAATTCTGAAAGAAAACGAAGCAAGTCTTCATCAGAAAGTTTTGTCCCTTCTTGTCTGTATAATGGCCCAAATTCTGTGGTTGTATCTAATTCATCAGAAAGAGGCTTAAATATTGGGCTAAAAATAAAATTAAATAAAGTTAGCTGACATATTTTTTAATATTCAAATTTTAAAAATTTAACAAAATAAATTTATAAAAAATATGTATACCGTGCAGCCCAAGCAAATGGCATTCGATAATGACCAAGTCTCTGACAGCAAGATCTAGCTATTTTCTGTACTTTAGTTCCTAAACGTCCATTATTTGAGGCAGACTGAGCACGAATATAAGGATCAGCAGCTTGTGATATACTTCCTTGTAAGACTTTTTCAATTCTTAAAACAAAATATAATTCTGATTCTGGATGCTGGACATTAAAAATAGCCTAAAAGAAAAAAGTATATATATTATTAAGAGAATAAAAATATTCATGAAATTATTTTTCACATTTATATCAAATTATATGAATTAATTCAAAAGTCATTCAGATTATTCTATACAACATTTTAAAACACATAGTTAATTATGTTTTAAGTAAAACAGCTATTGAAGAATGAACATTTTGCTGAAAATATTAAAAGGTTCTTTTAAAATTCATACACCCAATATTAATAATAAAAACTTTTTGATGCATAAACAAGTTATGTAGCTAAGATTAACAAATAGTGAACATGATTTTAACAGCTTAAAATGATTTATCAAAAACCAATAAAGCTAATATATTAGCTTTAAATATATAAAAAAGATAATATAAAATAAATAAGTTCAAGTCAAAAGCAACAACTAAATCATCTGACATTATTCACTTCATAAATAATTTTTTAAAATTATATCTACTTTAAACAGCATAATAAAAAATTAACAAGAATCGTATCAACGAGTAGAATTTCATCAAACCAAATAAAACATGAGACAATCAGACACTAAGTCTACCAGTAAATCAAATTAATAAATGAAAAATAATATTAAATTTTATTACATGCTTAAAATAAAGAACTCATAATGTTGCAGCATGTGTAGATGGATAGCCTTGCAAAATAACATACATTAAAACTGTCTTTCCTTAATTAAGAAATATTATCTGGCCATAAAAAAACACTTCAGTTTCAGTAATAGCTCCAACACAATTTGGAACATCTCCAGAGATTCATAGTCGATCATTTAATTAAAAATTTGCTTCAAAGAAAATAGAATAAGTATTACTAAACTCATCCAAGAAGAATTTAAATTAAAATTTGTTATCAATAAAAGATAGTTGAATGCAAATATGATTTGGTTTACAAAAAAAAGAACCAAAGACACTTGTATTAAACAGACACAGTTTATACTTCTTTTGAGGGCAACAAAATGAATACATTTGTTTTTAAATACTACTGCACATCTAAAAAGTATAATCACAGTATGACCTGAGAATATAATGGTATCTCAACAAACCTGTTTAGGAAATGCTAGCCATTCTTCTCCAATGTCATTCAGGTGTGGATTTGGTACACTTTTATTATTTTCACCATTGCAATTTGAATTTGCATTACTTTGATTAAGAGGAACGCTACTTTTTCTGCTTTTCATTGGAAGCATATTGCGAATGTATGGATTATTCACATCAAATTTGAAATCTTCACTAACTTTCCTATTCCTTTTCGCATCATAAATTGCTAGAGTTGTTATGTACGGCTCTACCTAAATGTTTTTTAAAAAAAAGAATATGTTAATAAATATTTTAAGGCACAATTATAAGATACATGCTAATATCCAACATTAATTTTTCACTTCAAAATAATATATCACAATTAATATTTTATACATTTTCTGGTTTGACCATTTTTATGTAAAAATAAAGAATTAAAAATATCATTTACATCATTATTGATTAAAATTTAGTTTAATTTTATTACTTAAAAATAATGATTGTAAAATTATATCCAAATCAGCTAAAATATTTTCTCATTAAAATGCTAAGAACTGTTTGCACATATACTTCATTTGTTCTTAAAAACAGGAAAATCAAGCTTTCAGTCTAAAATAAATAAAAAAGAAAGAAAATTTCAATAATATAACATAAATATCTGAAAATAGTCATACATAATAAAAATATGGTGTACATTCACTTAAAATTCATTAATATAACATACAGGGTGTTTCAAAACTCTAGTGTTCATACTCCATGGAGTGATAGAACACATCTAGATAACAAAAAAAACCAAAAAAAAAAAAAAAAAAAAAACCCATACAGTGTATGCTTATAATTCAAATAGTGTCGTGCCAGTGGGCATTTCCCAGTTATGGCAGTTCCATGAAGAGACTAGCAATTTCATCAATTTATCACGGTTGGACTTTTTCCTATGTAGTCTTACCCATGATGAGCCTCATCTACAATAAGAATCATGTTGATTTTGATGAAGATCTTGACACCAGGATATCTGCAACTGCAACTATCATATGAGAAATAATACACAAACATACTTTTTTGATAATATGAAACCTGATTACCGTTGGAGGTTGCATTTTGGGGGGAATTTCTGTTGTATTCCATAAATTCTTTTATTCCTCATTTTTAATTCTTGTATTTAATTATATCAGGCACAGCGACTACTGCCCATTCATTATATGGTGATTTGTGCTCATTTAGATGTGCTTTCCTAAATTAAGAAATATTATCTGCCCATAAAAAAAAAAAACACTTCAACTTTGGTATTTACCCTTTAAAGTCTGACCATGAGTTTCAAAATATTCAGTATATCTTTTTGCATGCAATTCCTAAATTATATACAAGAGAATAAAATAAATTTTCCTAGATGATTTCATTTTTACCTGACACAAAGAATCTTTTTCACTCTCAAGAGGTGCTTGTAGCCTAAAACTTATTTCTTCACATTTCACAAGAATTCGAGTTCCAAATTCTTCCTTGTAGGGCTTAACTTCTTTTTCAAAATCATAATTATGAGCTGAATGGATCATCCTCTAAATGCCAAAATAAGAAAATCAAAAACATAAAACCTAATTATTCAAAAATGATAAAATAACAGGCAAAATGTTTGGCAAATCTCACCTGCATATCTGGGTAAATAGCAAAAAGATTTTGTCGGTTTTCTTTTCTTGCTAAAGCAATTGAGTAATCTGTTTCCCTAGCATACTGAAAAATAAATTATAAATAATTTGTGATTTATCTATTTAAACATGCATAGCAAATTATCAGGACATAATGATCAAAATAGTTTTCAAATAAATGAAACAATCTAATTGGGGATACTTGATAATGAATTTCATATTCTTATTTCATTTTATATAAATAAAAAAAGTCTGGCTTTAAATTAAAGATAAACACGATTACAATAAAAACTTATGTGTATTACATATACAAGATAGTTCCAAGTAGTACTTAATACTGACAATACAAATAAGACCATTGGAAATAAGAGATAAAATTATATAATAACCAAGTGAATTTAAGAATATGTTTGATTTATTGAATTAACTTTACCTTTGCTAATTCCGGATTTTTACTATGTTCAAGTCCTTTCAAAGTGCCATATCCAAAAGGAGAAGGTGCACTACTTGACATGTAATCACCTAAAAGGGGAAAAAAAGGTTAAAAAAAATAATAAAAAGTATTCAAATTAATAAATTCCTGAAACCAAATCGAGTAGAAATATAATAAATTTTATTTAGAAATTTATTATATTTTTGCTCGAATTTTTAAAATATCAAATGCATAAGGAAGAAAATAAACAGACAGAATTCAGAAATAATCATATTTTAGTTACTAATTAGAAAATTTTCAACTTGAACCAGTGTCACCAAGAAGCAAAATTCCATGGGATTTATATAAGCTCATATACTTTCAATTACAGTAACAAAATATTTCATTATTAGAATGCATAATATTAAGCAATGTAATATAATCCGATAGAAATAATAAATTCTTACTATTTCTAACAAATGTAAATTCCACAGTGAGGACATCTGGCCTCTTGATAGCAGATCTAATTTATGCCAGACCCATGTACATGGTAGGTCTCTGGAGGAATCAGGTAGTAAACCTCTGTTCTTACAATCAAGTTGAGATGTTACCACCAAGCTCTACCACAGACAGCGAATTAACACTGGCAATATTTCAGATCTATACTGTTGTAAAGCTGTTTTCCTAACATGCTAATTCTATGGTAGGAAAGAGAAACTTACAGAGATGTTACTGGAAGCCAAGTCAATGAACCCCGACCTTGGTGACAAAATGAAACTTCTAGAAAATACAAGAAATATGGCCCTATCTCTACTAGGAACCGAAATATTAAGAACCTTCGAGAGAGATCTATGAGACATCACATCCTGTATGTCTCATAGACTAATGCAAGGTATAAATAGCGAGAGCTCATCATGTGAGTCAGTCTAGTTGGAGTTTTGTCCGCATTGCAAGCTGGTCAACTAATATATGCTGAGCGATATTGAAAGTGCTGTGACTGATTTTTATTACTGATCTGCTTGTGTTGTTAATTTATACAAGTGTTATTTAGTTTTGTTACCTGTCCTACGTATTTTTCTGGAAAATTTGTGGAATAAAGAGCATTTTTTTATTATCCTGCTTGTTAAACTACACTCATGTACGCTCACCGAACGATTTTTGTAACAATACACTGAAAATTTAATTATATTTCTTAAGATAAACTAAAAAATAATAATAAAAAAAACACTACATAAAAAATATGAAAATTCTCACTTGCGCTTTCAGGAGAAATTGGTTGCTTTCTATTATTTTCTGAAGCATTTTTTGTATTTGTAATGACAGTGTTCAAACTACTCAACCAAAGTTCCATTTCTCTTTCATTTTCAGCAGCTAAAATACAGGATTTGTGACCATCTGCCATTTGAAGTTCAAATCCCAATTTACTTCGCTTAGAACTCTATCACAAAATGAGAAAAAAAAATTATTGTTTGTGGAGGAAAGCATTTAGTGAATACTTTCATTCTTATCAGACTTTAATTATCTTTTAAAATTTTAATGGATATATAATTCTTGTACTAAAGAAAGAACTTTAAAATGCATAATAAACTTACCCGCACAACTTTATTACAAAAATCCATGCACAGTGCACCTTTAGAATCAGTCTTACGGTCATCTTTATGGAATTCCAGAATATGTGTCCCATCAACTTCTTGCCGTAAACACACAAATCTTCTTTTAAATGACTGAAAAAATAGGCAAGATTTTAAAATTTAAATGGCAAATAAGAGCATGTAGAAGAAAATTTACTAAAATTATGTATGAAAATTAGAGTATCTTCTGTTAATTTGGTATTCTAAAATAAATTATAAGAAAACTCCTTATAGGACATGCTGACAGTTTAAGGATATTCAAAATTTAATAAAAAGCTAGGTAAAAAACTTTAAGAACAATAAATATTAAGTCTGAATCACTACTTTGGTGGAATAAAAAAATTATCATCTCAGAGATAAATTTTTTATCTAAAGATTCTAACATAATTCTACATTCTAACATTGATACTGATTTCAAGAAACTAAGTACACAACATTTTTAGTCAATCTGGATTAATAACAGCAGTTAAAAGTGATTGTACACCAGTAAAATATATAATTCATATTTATACTTGGAAGTTTCCATTATTTTACATCATAATCTGTAGACAGACACATGTAAAAATTGTCTTTTTGTGATATTTTTGAAACAGAGATACATCCAAATATATTTTACAAACTATTCAGCAAAACTAATTAACATTTAAATTATAAGTATAAGAATATATATAAAAAAGTTTATATGATGACAATGTACAAACAATATTTGGTACTTTTCGGTTAGCCGGGCACAAATGTCGCCAATTGTGAACAAAAGGCAAGCCAAGTCGCCAAGAGAATGATTGTAAGAAATTTGCCAGAATTCTACATTATTTGGCGATTTTTCGCTTGCGCCCGGCTAACGGAAAAGTACCCAATATTTATATTGTTTAGTTATTCTTCCAAGTATAAACAATATTTATACTTGGAAGTTTCCATTATTTTGCATCATAATCTGTAGACAGACACATGTAAAAATACTTCTTACCAAATTTAAAAAAAAAAAGTGGTTTTGTGATATTTTCGAAACAGAGATACATATTCGTAATTAATTCCCCAAATATACTTTACAAACTATTCAGCAAAATTAATTAACATTTAAATTATAAGTATAAGAATATATATAAAAAAAGTTTATGATGACAAGGCTTCTTTTTTTACAGAATAACCAAAAGAAACTTTACTTCTTTTGAATTATATCAGATTAGCATTCACTGTAATAAAACTATATCACATAAAATTAACTTCCAAATTTCATAAAATCATGGAATGTTTATGTAAGTTTTTGTCTGCCATACATTTAGGAGCAACAGAATTACCTTTGTAGCCAAGCTAATGAAACTGTCCGTTCCTGATTCTGGTCCTTTTAAAAGGAATCCTTCTTTTATAACTCCACTTTCACTTCCAACAGTGCTAATCTAATTACAAAGAAACAAGCAAATAAATACTCAATGCAAAAGATATGCCAATGCCAAGAAAGCATAATAAAACACAACTGCAATCTACTAAATGGAAATAATTTTGAATAACAAAATGTATGAAAATAACTGCATAATACTTAGAGATTGAAAATCAAAATTACATAAAATTGAAATGCTAATTTTTGCCCACAAAGGTTTTGAAGCATAAGGAAGGTTTTGTGGCAATTAATTAAAAACTATGTTTCCATGCATAGAAAAAAAAATTAAATTTAGTGTTACCATTTCTATCAAATGAAAGTATTACAGATATTTTGAACCATTTTATTTATTTGCCTCCAAGTTGCAATGTTTAATTAAATTTTAAATCATTCTTTGAAAATTATTAATAATTTATGGAGAAAATTAGCTTCTGGAGGTTTAAAAAATATTTTGGTTTAAATGATATTCTCAATCTTAATATAAATAAAAGTCATTGTGGATATATATGTATGTGGCTATGTATACGTGTGTATGTTCCACATATCCTCCTAAACAACTGCAGCAATTTCAACCAAACTTTGCACACTTATTATTTAAGACAAGAGGGAGATTATTGTCAAGCTAGAAGAATTTTGGATGAAGACGAATTTTATTATTTTTTATTTATATTTATTCTAATACTTTTTCTCGAGGAAAAATTTACTAAGTAATTGTCCCAAAACATCCACTAAAATCTTTCTTAAACTGCAAGATTTATGAACAAAATTTGAAGTACCTATGCAATAAATATTCATAACTTAAGGAGAAAATTAGCTATCAGTGGTTTTTAAAAATTCTCTGGTTCAACTGATGTTCTCATTTTAATTAAAAAAACATTTCAGACAAAATAATTTTGGGTATTGTAATTTTCTATATAAAAGTAGTAATTTTACATAAAATATATTAGACATGAAAGTATTTTAATCCTGAGTAATGTTGGGCATAATGGCTAGTTTAATTTTTTTAAAAACATTTGAGATGATAAAAGGATTTGGGTATTATAATGAAGTGTTTTTAATGTAAAAAATATTAATTATTGAAGCATTTTCATCCTCAGCAACACTGGGTATATCTGCTAATTATATATAAAGAACAGTAACTTACAGAATCTTTACCACCATCAATTTCTGTATCAACTTCATAAACCTGATCTTCTAACTCACTTTGTCTTGGGAATCTGTACACAAATATACAGTATAAGATAACACATAATAAATAATGAAAAAATATTAATCAATTTGTCCACGTAAGAAAATATTATTACCTAGGAAGTTGTAAATAAGAGCCAGAATAAGGTTTGTATTTGTAATTTATCACATGCCAGTCTTTAATGTAGGCTTTAAGACACTGCCGAGTAAACAAAGAAGAAACTTCATTTTCTGCAAGAACAGGTATTGTTGGATTAACAGTTCGATGTGTTCGAGAAATAACTTCTTCCTGAAAAACAACAAACATTAAAAAATAATAAGAACTCTAATCATAACTAACACCAACATCACACAATAAATTAAACAACATGCATCAATATTTATTTAGTTATCAATATAAAAATAAATCTATTTTAGACTTAACCATTTAAAAGTAAAACTAATAATTAAAAGATTCAAATGACATATAAAATTTTCTGAGGCATGTTTTTATTTTTTAAAGTAATTTTTTAATAGTGAAGCAACAGTTATAGACAAGTATAAAATTTTTGTATGAAATGTAATAAGAATGGAAAAATTTCTAAATAATTTTAAAATTTGAGTCCAGATGTTTGGCAAATTTGACAATATAAGGTTGCTACACTCAGCACACTTTTAGTGGCTTGCAAAATAATAGACAACCAAAACATTATATGAATATCCAAAAAATATTTTTAACTTACCATAATGTCATCCTGTGGAAACAAAAGCATTTCTCGAAGTGGATCATTTTGAAGCAAGGTTTTGTTTTTATGAAAAAAGACTTCAAAGTCAACAGGTTCAATAAGCTGAGGTTTTGCCTGAAAACATAACAAGAGAAAATTTCTATTAATATCTGAAAAAAACTTATAAAAATCCAATATAATTTTTCTCACATTAGAAAATATTTCAAGAGATTGTGACGGTTACATTCTTACAGATGACAAAACTTTACGAAAACTAAGGTTATATACAGAAAGGAGGAAAAGTTTTGAAAAAATAAATATAAATGTGAACATCAAGAGAAAAAATTACCATATATTTAAAACATCCTAATATGTTATGAAACAATCAATGAAACAAATTATGAAACAAACAATGCCGCCCAAGAAATGAAAACACTTTTTTAAAAACCTTAGTTAGTACTACAGTTCAAACTTCATTTAAAACAAATATTTGAAGACAAATAAACACTTAAATAATACAATAAAAGGAAACTTATATTGAAAATGTATAGAATAGATCAACAAATAAGTATGAAATCAAAATTTAAATGCAAAATGAAGCATAAAATATGATTCAAATTAAATTGTAATGCTTATAATAACACAAAATCTAGTATTGGGAAGCCACTGCTACACATTTAAAAATCAAGATTTAATATTTTTTAGAAGCTATTATTAGCCTACAACAAGCCTTTCCAATAACCTAACAGTACTGAAAACATACCACTCCCTCCAACTTTCCAAGGATTTTTCATCTCTTGTCAATTAAAAAAAAAAAAAAAAAGGTGGTAGGAGAAGTAAAAAATGCCCATAAAAATTTTTGAAGGTTTTCTATTTTGGTTAGCAGATCTGATGAGATTTGAATCTTATTAGATAAGGAAGAAACAAAAACTTGTTATAAGGAAGAAAGGGAAACATCCTTAATGCCTTAAGAGCAAATGATTTGCACCTATTTCTCCAGATTAGCATGCCCTAAACAACTTCAATAAATTTTTGAATAGCAGAGTTATTACATCTGAGACATCCGTTGGATATGGATTTTCTTCATGGTAACTGAATGTCAAATATCAGAACGAATCTTTCATATGGGTAGTGATACAGGTATTCTACTGGATTCGTCAGATCTAACCTTTATCAAGATATCTTATCTTGCATGCCTTGATATAATTTAGTATATAAACAAACCTGAGAAGGGTTATTCTACATATACAGAGATATTAATAACTTATCACAAACAGGAGAAGGCTAAACAAGGAAAATGGGTCAGTGGCATAAAGGAAAAGAAAAGAAAAGATTAAGAATTGACAAGTGTAGGACTTGGAGGTTTAATCTATTTTCAGCTAAAAGAGGATTAATAGGTGAATTCTGTGAAAAAGGGGACATGGCACCTAAATTTTAAAATTTAATATTTGACCACTTGCAATACATAATTTTTTTCAGAAATAAGTGAACTTTTTGAAAAAAAAAAAACACTGCTTTTGAGTTTGAAAAAATTTATCTTTCAAAAACTGTGCTCCAAGTTACTTTTTTACTTCATTCGTTTGTAGGTCTGATTATCTTAATTTTAATTCAGCCTATAAATTAAGTTAATTATTTTATAAAAGTTTAATAAATAGGTCAACTATTATACTTTAAGTGTTCTATTAAGCTTTTCTTTCATTTAATTAATAAAAAAAAGATTTTACCAGAAAAATAGTATATTAATTATTCAAATTGAACATGTCCTTCCGTTACCAAAAAAGTGGATGTCAACTACCTCACTCAGAACACACTGGGTCAACAATTTTAAGTTTTTCAGTTCAATGCAGGTTTTAATAATTAGACACAGTCAAAATTTTTTAAAAATCTAATTTTAGGAGTTTTTTTATGGTAAGGGAAGGACAAAAATATGGTAACGGAAAGACAGTCACAGTTAAGCTCATTTTTACTTAACTTTTATAGTATTATTAATATAAACATATATTTTATGCTATGTTTAAAATGACAAGTTATTTTATAAATATTTTACAAATTATGATTGTGAGTACTCCCATTAAAAAATAAATATTTATAAGAATAATCGGGTAACATACACAAGTTTAAACACATTTTTACTAAATTCTTTAATTATTAGGTATCTATATCAATGCCTTGCAAATAGTTAACTAACTAAATTCTAATTGTATCTGTAATAGTTACTAACTTATCCTTGACCTTAACTGTTGATATGTAAACAAAAATAATATACATGTTTGCTGTTTCTGCACATGTTCTACTTGACTTATTCAACTTGATCTTTTTTTTTTTACTCATTCTATTTCATTCTTTTTTAAACATTAGAAGACTTTTAGATTTTGATAACTAGTGCATACAACTGTGTTTTGATATAGTTAAAATTTTTCAAAGTTTTGTAATATAAATATATTTATTAATTTTCATTGGCAGTTAGTGAGCAGTCATCTTAAATATTACTATTGTGTTTGCTATGCCTTTAACTCCTACTGAAAAACAGAGACTTTATAGGGAAAGAATGAAAGCTAAAGGATTGCATCAGCAAATGAAAGAAAAAGACAGGGAACAAAAAAAAAAGAGTGACGTATAACTTTAGCTCCAAGAGATTTAAAATTGCTGCAATTACAAGAAAAAATGTGAAAAAAAAATAAAAATAAAGAAGAAAATAAACCAGGACCTTCATTGCAAAAGCAAAATTCTGAAGGTTTAATTTATATTTTTCCTGAAAAAGAGGACAAATGTTGGATTGACACTGAACAAATAATCAAAAAATTGTCGGAACCCAAGATAATTATGGACAGTTCTGGCATCAGGCTGAGACGCAGATTCCAGTTTAAATCTGTCATACCTGCTGATGAATAAGTCTTATGATTTTCAAACATATTTGAAATAAATCAAGCTTTTTTAACTTATATTTTGTAGTAGGTCATTTTTGTCCTTCCGTTACTAGTTTAAAATATTTATTTTTAATAATAAATATAATTATTTTCAAAAAAACTCTCTTAATTTTCAATGAGTGAGCCCTCCTTAAGAGGTGCTCTAATTTTTAAAAAAATTTCTTAAAATAGTTTAACGGAATTTTAAAGCTAATTGTGTATTCAAAATTCTCAGGTAGGAAAAATTTCCTTCCGTTGCCAACTTTAAAATTTCAATTTTTAAAAAAGTTACTTATTGTAAAATACCAAATTTTGAAACTTTCATATAACTTAGTGAAGAGAATAAAGGTGTGATTTTCAGTTGTTGTAAAAAGTAGTTTTTTTCAATTTACAAGTTGATGAAGTCTGATTTTGTTGTAAAAATCAGCCTTCCGTTACCCACGGAATCCACCATTATACAAAATTTTAATTTTTATATAAACTATCTTACTTAGGGATTATAGTGATTTATAGAATTTAACAGAATTGGAAATTAATTCTTTTTAAAGGATAGTATGCTTAATATTCTTCTTACATGATTATCATTCATAAATCATGTGGTGGAAGTTATTACACTTCAAATTTTATTTTCAATGATTATGACTTCTTTTTTGCAAGCACAGCGACATATGAAGTTAAAATAAGTAATAAATAATATAGATGAGCAGTTTATCTCCTAGTGGCATGCAGGATCTTCGTGTGATAAATGAATGGATTTTCTGGACTTATTAAACTTGCTGAAACTGGATACAGACAGCATGCCAGTTACATATTTAGATTACAAGTGAAACTTAAATATGAATGTGTAATTAAACACTTTAATAGGGATTTAATTTTATTAATAAAATTGCATTATATTAAAGAAAAGTGGACTTCTTAAACATTTTTTCTCTCACATTCCTTCTTCAGCAAGAAATATTCTGATGATACCATTATCAGTAGAAAATGTTTATTATGATTACGAAATTTAAAAATAAATAAGAAAAAGAAATGCTAATTAATCTACTCTATTAAAATTCGAAGGTAAACAAACGTATGTATGTATGTCCCTCTATCTTCTCACGAACCGCCGAACGGAGAAGCGCGCGGAAGGTACCAAAAGATGGGGAATAATCCAGGGAAGCCATTTCGGCCATTTAAATTTCGAAATTTTAATTATTGAAAAAGATATTAATTAAAAACTAACTGACAACAATGCTTTTCATTGTTTCGAATACTTTATAACAATACTTTTCCTTGTTACAGCGCAATTCAAAATATTTTTTATTGTTGAAATCGTTTACTTTAAAGAACATTGTTACAACAACAATAAAAAAATGACGCTGACAGAAATAAAAAAAATGTATTGTTGAAAGTGTATAAATTCTTGTTTTTATCCCGTGATATAACGTCCAACAAAATCATTTTAATGAAATTAAAGGGATGTTTTGTTTCTGTAAAGTTATGTGCCGAAAGATATAGATTAGTTATGTTAGTGATTTTAATCATTATTCATTGATTTGATCAAGTTCAAATATTTGTGGAAGCTTCCATTTTAAGCTGATATTTGGAAGTTACTATTTTTGCTTTGTTCAATTCTCGTTTTTTCCGATGCCTAAAAGAAAAAGAGGAATTACAGGGGATGCTGCCAGTAGACGGGAGGCAATTAGAAAACGTGAAAGGAGAGTTGTTGAAAGTGAAGAAAGAAGCCGCCAATTGTCAACTATGGCACAACGTGGCCAGGACAGAAGAACGGAAGAAACAGAAGAACAAAGAAATAACCGATTGTCAGACATGGCACAACGTGGGCAGGAGAGAAGAGCCGAAGGAACAGACGAACAAAGAAATAGCCGATTGTCAGCCATGCTACATCATGCAAGAGAACGCCGTCTAAATGTTATTGAAGGACAAAATCACCATCAGATACAAACTTTTTATACAGCTAGAACTGTTCTGAACTGAAGAACACAACTGTGGAGAAATGGACAATCTCTGTCTGAAATGCGGAGGGTTGTATTTCCGGGATGAAAAGAATACCAGAGGAATTTACACTCATTGTTGTCATAATGGAAATATAATTGAGCAGGCTTCAGTTTATCCAGTGGAAATCAAAGTATTGATGGATGGCTCCGATGAATTATCAGTGCATTTCAAAAATAACATAAGGTCGTACCAGTGCTTCAATGGGTGCACAGATTGAACCGTCTGCAGGGAGAGGAGCATATTGCTTCAGAATTCATGGCCAAATTTATCACAGGACCTCTCATCTACACCCAGCTGAAGCAGGAGGTGAAAACACTAATACAACACACTTCAACAATATTATAACACACATTAGGCATGTGTCCCGTGACCTCAGGTATTATTCGATTTAGCCCGTGCAACGCCGGGTCATGCAGCTAGTCTATCCTATTAAAATTCGAAGGTAAACAAATGTATGTATGTATGTCCTTCTATCTTCTCACGAACCGTCGAACGGAGAAGCGCGCGGAAAGTACCAAAAGATGGGGAATAATTCAAGGAACCCATTTCGGCCATTTAAATATCGAAATTTTAATTAGTGAAAAAGATATTAATTAAAAACTAATTCACAACAATACTTTTCATCGTTTCGGATACTTTATAACAATACTTTTCATTGTTACAACGCAATTCAAAATTTATTTTATTGCTGAAGTCGTTTACTTTAAAGAACATTGTTACAACAACAATAAAAAAGTGACGCTGACAGAAATAAAAAAAATGTATTGTTGCAATATGGAAATATGAACAATGCAACAAGTCAATGTGGATAGAGTTTTGTGTGGGTTTTGGTAATTGATATAAAGAAACAGGGAAAATTAAATCGCTCATATAGGGTTTTTACTAAAACTATTGTTTTCTATGGGGTTTCACTTTTAGATTTCATGTACTCAGTGCACCTTACTTCATGTGTATATAAACTGGAGGCGGACATATGAAAAAATATGGATTCTCATTCCTTCCGTAATAAAGTCAGACAAAAAAATAATTCCGGAATCGTAATTTTACGAAATAAAGATTATTTTTGCGATTTTTTAAATGTATATTTTGAAGCCTTTACGCGAACGGAATGATAGAACCGCTTTTTTCTCCTTATTTATTTAGGAGAGAATGTTCGGCATGTGTCAAATTACCTCACTTTTTCTCTCCGTCAAGGAATGACGCATTATTCGAGAAAGCCCGTGCAACGCCGGGTCACGTAGCTAGTAATAAATTAAAAGAAATTACTTTGAAAATAGCTATTTACAAAATTTTAATATTCTTTCATTCAAGCTGGATTTGTGAACTACTTTAGCTTACAAATATTCAAGAATCTGAGAGAAGAAGGGGGAATGAAAGATTTTGTGGCTATGTCTGGGTTACAACCCAAAATACGAAGACATGATCTAAATGAGTGAAATGATAGAAATTCATTATTTTATCATGAAATATGAAAAAGTGCATTTTCTTCAGTTTCAGCAATCAATTCTTATCTAATCCTGGGGGTGGGGGGGAGAAACCTATATACAGGATGTCTCAACTCTCTTGATATAAAATTTTAAGAAGCTAAGGTAATTTGTGGTTATTTTATCTACAAAAGCACATATCATCTTGCCAAGCATGGTCACAATAAGGGACAGCTCCTGCATAAGCATGAGAAACTACAGAACGTTTCAATTTTTTCGGTTCATAAATTTAATCACTAATTCATTTCATTTTGTACATAAGATTTAAATCCATCATTACCAATCTAATGGAACTAATAGAAATCTTTCTTGAGGTACTATGATTGGAGCAATGACAATTCTAAAGGTTTACTGGAGAAGGAAACACATAGGAAAGATTTCACATTATTAAAAAACTAAATTTAGGTACTATAATGTGGGAAAGAAATATTAGAAACCTCGAAATATATCTAATACTTAATTAACATAAATTGAAGCCTCCTAATTCAAATTACTAAGCATAAATATAGAATCCTATCGTCTATTAGAAATGGTCGAAATATGGACTCTTTTTGGTCCTGGCACAGTTCATAATGATGACCTATGGCATTGTATACATCATAAAACATATTAATTTGTTTTTTAGTGCATTAACTTTACGTAACTGTTGTCAACTCACTGATTATAACTTGTAATGAGTTAAAAATGTTACATTTCAAGTACATATACAAAAAAAAAAAAAAAAATCTACTGGAAGAGAAATTTAGTAAGTAGAGGAGGAACTCAATGTTGCCCCTTTATTCTAAACAGCATGTTTTCAACAAAATTTCATTAAGATACATCTTCAATTTATTCATAACTCAAAATAATTAATAAAACAATTCTGATAATCTTTACAAATAAAATTGAAATGCCAATTTTCTTGTATGCTACAGAAATACATGTTGGGAATAAATTAAATCTCTCCTCTTTTTATCAGCAGCATCAGCAAGACTATAATTTTCGAATCTTGTTGGCTCTAGTTGGTCAGCATTGCGATCAACGCTAATTGGAATGATATGCTGATTCGAATCACTGATTGATCCCAATCGGCATGTCATTGAAGAAGATGTAAATTTCTTAATCGCCACACATATATAAAGGTGCGATGCTAGTTTTCTTTCTGTGTCTCTGGCTTCTCATTTCCTCTTTCCGGAGAAGATGTCAAGATGTGAATGTGTCACGACCTGTTATGAGATATGTTAAATATTGGGGTTTTTTTATTGTTATCTATCTTGTGTTATGGTTATGAGGGATATCCAAGTTGTGCCATAATAAATGTCAAGTTAAAATTTAAACCGCCTCCATTGTCATTTGTGTGGATCTCTATCTTCATGAAAAATTAAATTTATCAATTCAGGTTAATTTTTCATAAGAATACAAACTATTGAATAGCCTTTCTTCAAATTTTGCTCACAAATACTATGAAGCATAAGGAAGGTGAAGTGTTTTATTGAAGGTTCAGTGACAATTAATTTACTTAATTTTTATTAGGGATGTAGCAAATATTCAGCAACTATTTGGCATTCGGCCCGGCCCTGTTGCCGAATACTAAGGAGATATTCGGCCAAATATTTTCAAGATAATTTTTTAAAAAATATGCTATTAAATAATAAAAACAAAGAATATTTCAGTGCAACTTTTATCAAAAAATCTCCTAACATTTACTCAGTTTTAAGTTACATAGTAGATAAATGTATTTAATAATTTCACATGTCATTTATCATCGTAAAACCTGCAATTGTGACGCAAGAGCAATAATTTTTGGCCCTTTTGCCGAATACTAAACAGATATTAGGCCAAAAAAATTCAGGATAAAAATTTTAAAAAATATATATTTAATAAAGAATATTGCAAAATTACATTTCAGCACACTTATTACCAAAAAATCTCCTAACATTTATTCAATTTTAAGGGATAGAGTGAACATCATCAGGTTAAATAACTTTTAAAGAAAAGGAAAAATATTTTACTGGGCAGTAAGGAAAAGTGAAGAAGAATATATTTTAAAGGAAATAATGGTACTTTTCCGTTAGCCAGGCGCAAGCGAAAAATCACCAAATAATGCAAAATTCTGCCAATTTTTGGCAACATCATTTTAGCCGGGCGCAAGCGAAAAATTGCCAAATAATGTAGAATTCCGCCAAATTTTGGCGAAATCTGCGCCCGCCGACTTGGCTCGCGTTTGGTTCACAATTGCCGACATTTACGCCCGGCTAACAGAAAAGTACCGAAATAACTAACATTCTGACTTGAAGAAAAGAAATTTGTTCTAGTTAAGTGAAAGACAAAAAGGATGAGAAGCAAGTTTTTAATTTTTTTTTTTAGGTTTTAATAAATTTTCTAAAAAAAAATTTAAAAAATCTTAAAAATATAATCTAGTGCAAGATAAAATTATACAATTATAATTTATTTAGATTTGTGAAAGCCACATTGTCTTATTGTTGGAATTTAAAGTGTTTAAAATACTACAAAAAATACATCAAGGTAAAGTCAATAAAAAATAATAAAAAAAATCAATTTTATTAATCTTTAATCTTGTTCATTTAAAATTTGAGGAATATTTTATTTACCATTAAAAGTGAAATGTTTTTAAAAAGAAGATATTTGGCCAAATCACTATTCGTTACATCCCCAATTTTTATATTAATTAAAAACTACATATGAACAGTTCAGCTCTTCTTTCAAAGCAAGTAGAAAACTAAACACCATTGTAACAAAACTGAAGCACATAAACAGTTTGTACACTATAGAAATCCACACCCAATAGTGAATCCCTATTTGGCGTTGAAAAAAAAGTAGAAATGGCTGCCACTGGCAAGCTCTTCTGGCAAGTCTCTGAGCACCCGAGTTTGTAGGTTCCAGGTTTGGCCCTCCTATGGATAGTGTTAAAGAAATAGAAAGTTTCCGAGTTCTGTATAGCTGATGCACTTAAATCCAAATTACTAAATAGATTTTCTTCAGATTTTGCTTACAAATACTATTAAGAATATGAAAGGTTTAGTGAATGTTTTGTGATAATTAATTAAATAGTTAGTTCTTTATTAATTAAAAGTAATATTTCCATGTATTAGAAAAACTATTTTATCTTTAGTGTTCTCAATCCTATTGAATGAAAATAATATAGCTATTTTAAACCATTTTTTTTATTTGCCCCAAGTTGAAACTTGGAATGTTTAATTAAGTTTTATATCATTCTTTGAAAATTTAATAATGTATGGAAAAAAATTAGCTTTCGGAAGTTTTAAAAATATTTTGACGCAAGTGATATTCACAAATTAATTTTTTTTAAAAAATGTTTCAGCCAATAAGAGGATTTTGCATATTATAATTTTTTATATAAAAGCATTTTATACATTAAAAATATTGGACATGAAATTATTTTTATCCCATGCTATGAGAGAGATATTAATTAATTTGAATTAGGAACATTATATCTATTTTATTAATTGTTTATCCAAAGTATGAATTAATTTTTTTCCCCACCATGTTACCAAAATTTAGATATTTACCTAGCATGCATGAAAATCATTTTTTCAGAACTACATCAAATTATGACATGTATCTTGCTTCAACAAAATGCAATAATATTTTTATAAATACAAAAAACATTTAATTGACAGGAAGCATCTCAAATAATTACCACTACATGAAACTAAACGTAAACAATATTATCACAAAGTATTATTGATAAGTAACGTTAAATAAACAAGAATTTTAATATAAATTTCCGTTTACATTGATAAGTTTAGAAGGTTCATTTGAGGCTCAAGAAGAAAACAAGGCCGAAACAAATGAAAGGTAGAAATTGTTTTAAGCCACTTAATTAAAAATGAAAATTGAAAGGACGTTATTTTGAAACATAATTTACAATTTGTAATGTGAAAACATATCAGCATTCACATATAAACATATGTGTTATACATTTTGTGCACATTCAAAATAAAAACGACACAACATCGCGAGATCAGACCCTTTTTTTGAAATTATAACGAAAGCAAGATTTTTTTAAAAAAATTATTTACTTCAAGATTTTGTACTTACGATGAGAGTGCTTTCTCTAACTGCTTGAGAAACGGTTTCCCGAACTTGGGCGGCAGAGCCTGGTTTATTTAGACTGCGAGTAAATTTTCTTTCAGCCATGGCTTAACACTAATAAAATAATTAATAGGTGATCACTTATCAAAGTAAATTTGTAGCAGAAAAACATGCTCAAACCAAAACAGGTGACACTTCCAAAGTAGATGACACACACTGTTGAGATGCCAAACTGGTATTTTAATAATGCATCATAAACACGTCTGCCCCACCCCCGTAATTTTTATCACCGGCGTATCCGAAAATACATAACAACTTTTAAGCATGATATCCATCAATTTTTTATTACACCAAACAATTTCTTAAATCAAACTATCAATTAAAAATCAAATAATATATGAAAATTGTAGAAAAGTGTATCACAAATATATGCATTTTGACAGTCAATGAACTGAAATGAGTTCCCTTATTTATATTTACATTTTATTTCTGGCGTGTCGCTTGTTATCAATAAGATGAGTTTAGCTAAAGTCTTCAAATTACCAAACTTAGTGCTTACTAGAAATATTTGCACTATTTCTAGAAATATTTCTTTCAGAAATAATTCTGCTTTACTTCTTAATTGTTTAATTACGAAAGAAATGACGAACAGTAGGCATGTTTCCAACTCTCCTCAGCCAGCGGCTAAAGGCAGCGATCTTAATCAAGCTCTTGTTTCTTTTAAATATTTGAGGCTCATTAAAAAGGCAATTAGAGGTACGTATATTTTTCTCCTCCTGGAATATGAACAGGGCTAGGCTAATAATAATAAGGCTCATTTACCTAACTGGACAAACTTTAAGCACACATATCTATTTTGCATTTTACTGTGGTCCTACTAAATTTGGTCAAACTGCCTGCAGAACATTTCCAACTGTTTGAGGTCATGTTGCAGAACACTGGATATAATTCTGCTCCTGGGCTATTGACTATTCTAAAAGTATCAGTATGAATAATTTTAACAAATTTTTTGGTAAATGTTAAGTTTTTATTTGCACACACTCGTTTCTTGCCAATTTTTTCTTGCGTAATTTCATTTGCTATCGCCAAATACTGTTTTGATGTTTAGTATGCTTTTTATTGCTCTCTGGAGCACGAGATCACCTGAAAGAAAGAAGAGGAGATTGAGTACGCAATGCCTTCAAGTGCATTTTACTTATGCAATGAAAAATTTTTTAAACTTAAAACATCAGCTTAATTTCGCCAGCATAGCAGGAAACTAGTAGCTTTACTTCTTTTCATGGAATGTTAGGAATCTAGAATTTAAAAACTTAAAAACTAGAATTTCTGGCACTAATGCCTGGGCGGGCATTTCAAGCATGGACCTGGCAACTTTTTTTTTTAACTTAAAAAAAGTATCAGCAACATCGCCAGCATAGTGGAATACTTAGCTTCCCTTATTCATTGAGAAATGAAACAATACAAAAATAACATAACGGTACTGAACTGATATTCAACCAAGAATTCCAAAGTTTTATTCAAATTCAATGAATACCAATCACATCAAAGAACTGAACAAAACAGTCCAATCGAAACATGGCACAATATAGCTTGATACAAAACACTCATGAAAAAAGATCAATTTGTGCGCTTGTCACTTGTTAAAACATCTAGACGCATCCAAAACAAATGTTCTCTCATTGTCAAGTATATTGACGGGTAAAGAGTTGCAGGATCCTAAAGGAACGAAGTAAGAGTGTACTGTAAATCTACATAAAACCCAAATTCTTATGGACATAAAAAATTATCAAGACAGAAATTTTAAAAATAATTAATTTATCGAATTAATTGGATTTTCTCTTACAAGGATTATTTCTTAAAAACTAATTTTTCAGTTTTACAAATTAATCTTAATTTTGAAAAATTTTTCAATAACACCAATAGCAAATAACATTTGATACTAAATTATAATTAAAGTAACTTTTTTATAATTTGACTTCCAACAAAAAAGAATGCTTTCTGGAAATACTAAACATTGTATAGTTCAGTTTTTCTGAAGAGTCATTCCATGTCAAGTGATCCAGAAAAAATAATTGGTTGTTTTGACCATTTTATAATCAAATGATTTTTTTGTATGTTGATTCCTACATAATTAGGAGAGTTCAAAAAGACTAATTTTAATTTTTTTAACTTTTTCTGAATTCTGATGGCAGCCATTTTTGTTCCAAAACATGCTGATTTTTGTCTAAGTAGGGGTTTGCATTAGCTTCTGTTCTTGGAACTGGTGAATCCTGAAGTTGATGAATACAAAACTAGTTTATTCAGGAAGATAGCCTTTATTACCTCTACAGTACACATTTAGAAAGTTTTATCCCCAAATAGCAAAATCAGCTTAAAGTTTGATCTTAAAAAATATAAAATTTTCAATTTTGAGCATATAATTCAAAAAAGGAATCTATATAATACTTTTATAGGGATTGTAGCTACTTTAATATGCTATATTTAAAAAAATTTCAACCCTGAGATTTTCTTGCTTTAAAGTTATGGGTTCAAAATCCAAAAATTTCAAAAAAATCCAAAATTTTGACACCTTATATCTTGGTTAAGTGACAGTTAAAATCTGAAATTTTACGATAAATCCCTCTATAGTGCTGATATATTGCTGTAAAAATTTCATGTTTGATAATTCATCTATAAATCAAGTTGAGGGTTTAAAATCCAACAAAACGTATTTTTTTACCGAAAATGACAAACATTAATGACTAAATATTATTTTTATCATCAATAAATTATAATATGACCCAAATAATAGAAATATAAATTAAAAGGTACAAAGTATAAATAAGAAACAGAAGATTTAAACAAAAAACGATAACAATACACTTTTTATGCGTTCACGATACAGCATCAAGTGATTATCCAACAAAAAATTACAACAATTAATATTCAGAACACATAAAATAGAATTTAGAATGTAAAAGATTATTCAAAAATGGAAGGAAATTTGAATAAGAACCTGAATGACTAACTTTTTCAAAGACCACTTTGCCATAGAGTTTCTAAAAAAACAACAAAATTTTCGCATAGACAAGATTATAAATCAAAAGTAAACATACCCATTGACATGAATTTTAGTAATATTTGCCAATTAAATTACAATTCAAATTAATTCTTAATAGCATGATTTTCAATTATGCACCATTTGGATTTTACATTAATTATGTATTATGTATATTATGTCATGTTTCTCAATTTTATAAGATAATCTCTTTAAAATGCTGTAGGCCTAATATGCTTATTCAACAAAATATGTGGATGCTTTCAGACCTGTTCACAAACTTTTGTGATAGGGTGTGTGTCAACAAACCAAAACAAGTCTCCAGTGACCGTACAATAACCAAATATTGATACAAGCAGAAATATTCGATTTTTTTTTTTTTTACTGCAGCATTTAAAAAGAATTGCCTTCACTTACATAAAAATATGAAGAAATCATTCAACATCATAACAATAAACTTCTTGACTGAGAAAACTCTGTGGCAATTACTTAAAGGAGTTTCTTGTTTCTGTTCCTGTGTCGAGAGTAACCTGAAGTGCTTCATTGCTTCCAAGCTACAGAATATGAAATTCATTCCACTACAAAAGCTGTACAAATAACATTTCACACAAGAGATTTCATGTATGTGATGGTCAATGGTGGCTGTAGAGGTGAATGACATTAGTGATATAAATAAAGATGTGCATGTAACATTTTATCATCTCCACGGTCCAAGGACAGCTTTAAGAAAAGGAGAAAGACCAGACTTGGGTGCCATGAACAATGTTTATGAAATTAAGTGCCTTAGAACTACAACAACTACTGGAAGGAACATAACATTTCCCCAAAACTATGAAGAAATATCAAAACCTCTTAATGAATACAAATCAAGGTAGAATGATAAACCTGACTCATGTGTATAGTATATCCATACTTGATGTGTTGTTGTAAATAATATATTGATACTTTTATTTGAAGTTTTAAAGAGTTTTAACAATGTAACCATAGTAATACTTATAAAATAAGTGAATGAAACTCAATTAGCATTGTGGAACCTAAAGTGACCATGAAACATATTCTATTTTCAACTTCATTATACATTTAAAGTGTGCAGTACTTCATGTAAAAAAGGTAAGTTTATATGTATAATAGGTAATAGTAGTTATATCATATTATAATTTATTAATGATAAAAATATACTTAGTCAATTATGTTCCATCATATTTGGCAAAAATATGTTTTTTTGGGATTTTAAAGTCTTAACTTGACCTGTAGATAAATCAAACATGAAATTTTTACAGCAATATAATATATATAGAGGTTTATCTGTGTACAGATTTTAAACTTTGCCAACCAAGATATAAGGTGTCAAAATTTGATTTTTTTGAAATTTTCGGATTTTGAAAGCCAGAACTCTTAAAGAAGCAAATCTCAGGGTTGAAATTTCTTGTAAATACAGTACATTAAGGTAGCTACATCCCCACAAAGTAATATAGAGAATAGATTCCTTTGGGAAAATATGCCTTCAAAAAATTGAAAATTTGTAATTTTAAAGTCAAACTTTAAGCTGATTTTTGCTATTTGGGATAAAATTTTCCTTAAATGTGCTGAGAAATAAAGGCTGTATCTTCCTGAATAAACTAGTTTTGTTTCATCAACTTCAGGTTCACCAGTTCAGTAATATAAGTTAGCAAAACCCCTACAACGCTAAAATCAGCATGTTTTGTAAAACAAATGGCTGCAATCAGAATTCAGAAAAGATAAAAAAAATTGAAATTAGCTTTTTGAACTCTCTAATTATGTAGGAATCAAACATACAAAAAAATCATTTGATTATAAAATGGTCAAGCAACCAGTTCTGGATCACTTGACATGGAATGACCCTGAAATGAACATTCAGAGAAGTATGCAAGTTCTCTACAAAACACAAATCTAATAGGTTTCAGATTCAGATGAGAAGTATAAATTACAAGACTTTAAAATCCTATTCATATAACCAATAGCATTCATGGGCATCAATACATTTACAAGTCAAATATGTTATTGACAGAAAAGGTAAAGA
>BGPR01007689.1:0-39929 GCA_013235015.1 Araneus ventricosus
GGAAAAACCTTCACATATTATGTCATCAGTGCTCATCTGCGACACACCATACTCCATTTCTCGACAAACCAAACACGAATTTTTCATCATACAATTCTGAGAAAGCCAAACATATCCTATTTAACTATACAGTGTTTTTGTACTGTATACATTAATTTATAGAATTAGGGTCTACTGATCGGAGATTGGTTGACTGATTATGCTGAAAAAGCAAGAACCGATTTTAGAACGGTAGAACTAAACGAATAATAAACTAAGGGAAATAAAAAGTCTGGTATAAATATTCCCATACAATAAACTGCTCATGGGTTTATTACCTATAAACTTACAAATATTATTTAGCAGACACACAAAAGTTGATTACATATTATTTAAGACACTCGATATGAAATCCTAGATATCTAACCTATTTCACTCTCTCTCTCTCTTTCATTTAATCTTATTATAAATATTTCTGCATCCGACTTTGCTCAGGATCCATATTTTTTCATATGCCCTCCTCCGTTTTTTTCCTGCAAATAATGTCGCAAGCTTAACACAACAAACTTAAATCTCCTTTGAAACCTTTCTTGTTGAATTATCTTTTTATCTTTTCTATAATTGATTATATAATAAAATAATATTAAAATATATAAAATATTTAATATATTATAGATAAAATTTATTATTATCCAATAACACTATAGTTTAAATGTAAATGCAACAAGTTAAAAATACATTTATCTTAGAATGGTAATCGAGAAAATGCAATTTAAATAATGTACTTAATTTATAAGTGTTCATGGTATTCAGGTTATTCAATTTCACTAAAATTCAATGTCACAGTTCGAAGATTCAAATTTAAAAAAATATCAGTTTGTACAAGAACCCTCATCATTTAGCTTCTCTTAAAGAGAAATTGAAATTCACCTCACTGAAATGCCGTCAGCTTTCTGAATTTTAATGGGATTCAACTGGAATTCTTTCTAAAGTTGCTCTATATAACTGGCTTTGAAGTTATGAAAGAAAAAGTCCGCTGCTTCTCGTTATTATTTAGTACAAACACTCACATTTCCTGTAATATTTAACCTATTTATTTCAAAGTTTAATACAATACTTCTGTACATGTATGGAATAATTTGAATGAAACCCCTGCATGTTATAAGTAAACACAGGCGTTAAAATTTTTTTTAAAGAAACATTTATATCTTCCCGAAAATTTGCGCTATACTTACGAAAATGGATGTAAATATTATGTACATTAAACCATAACCATTGATAAAAGTTACATCTCGTTATCAGCTTTGTGTGGAACAGGATGGGTGAAACTCCATTTTCGCCTTCATCCCTTTCTGGTGGTCCCTCTAATTGCCCTCATGATCGAATCTTCACTGTTATATGTATATGATACTCTATTGAATATCACACGATTCTCCAGTACTGATTTTGAAACATAATTTTCGTATTAATTACAAATTTCTCGCCTTTTTACGAAATGTTCCTTAACTTTTGTATGCCAGTGTATTTACTTCTGATTTAAGCTTATGTCCTTGCTCTCTCATCGTTTCTGTCCTCTATTTTTGAAGATTGCGCCAATAAGAGTACATCTTCATATTTTTTTCTACACAATGAGGTGTCGCTCTTTTAGGAAACTTTGCCTTCTCTCAAAAAATCAGGCATCCGTGCACTACTGAATTGGCACTTTCACTTAAGGACAGCTTAACTTCATGTAAATTATAAAATAACACCGATAGTACTTGCCGGTTGGATGGAAGTTTGCTTCCGTTAATTTGGTAACACTCGCTACCAATTAAATAGATATTTTGATCATCACTTCAGAAATTAGAATCCATAATTGCGCTCATAGTTGTGCGAATTGAAATTATAGCATCAAAGAATAAGGGTCACCCTACTGTATATGTATATTGAGATATTTCTGTTAGGGATATTTTATTAGGGATATTTCTGTTAGGGATATTTCTATTCGGTTATCCGTTACAGTCTTGGTCCGGATGGTGATGGTTAATCGAAGTTTCACCATATTTAAAAGAAAAAATTAAAGGAGTGCCCAGATGTCCCATGTACCCAGTAACACTGCCTTACTTTGTAACGAATGAAGCAAATATATTGCATTAAGACCAGAGCATTGCAATTTAAAATCGATCTAAACATTAAGAACAAACTGAAATAACGCAGAATTTTAAATTAGGTAAAAGAAATACTAATGCAGAAATTAATATAAAATGACGAAAAAATATTTTCTTTTTTAATTCTAATAAAAAATAATTTTATATGTAATATTGTAAAAACCTAAGTTTCCTTAAACAATTACATTTGTTTGAATGAAAATTGATTAAAGCTAAATTTAAGATTAAAGTTAGTTTTAAAGCTAGTTAACTTTCATTAGATCTTCTAATGAGAGAGGAGGGCAATTTTTCACCTTGCCGATATAGCTAATTTTTTTGATGCAACTGTAATTATGTTTATAATTTAAAGACATGATATGAATTTATTTTTTGTTAACATATTTTATTTGAACTGTCATGAGACAAAATGAATGCAAATAAAATGGTGTTATATTTTCTTCTCACTTAAGCCATTAATTAATATTTTCCTAGAAATTTATTGGCTAAAAGACACTAATAGATTGTCAAATAATTATTATGCTGTTATCATGGCATGCCTGGCATGCTCCATGCGAAAATATAATTTAGGAATTAAACAAATTTTTGCATATCTTAATTAAACTGGAGAATTCTGTTACTTTAATTAGAAAGATTTATTTGAAAACCAACAATGTAACAGTCTTTCCTTGGCCTTGTAAACCGTTAGAGAATAGCAAAAACTACCAATGGTAAAATTGTTTTAACTGGCGTATATTTTACGTTGTCAGTGTCACTAAATGTACGGCTGAAGTAATTTCGAAGTCTGAATTTTTATACAGCGGCCCTGTCCTTATATTCATAATTAGTAAAATATTCTCGACACTATAACAATGTAAACAAAAAAATTCCACTGTTGTATGACAAAAACCGACCGAGTTTAAATATCACTATTTTAGGCGATACTAGACAATTTCATTGGAACCACGAGGAAGAGCCATCAATCAACGGACGAAAAGAAGAAGGGAGGCAATTTATAGGAAAAAAAAATTAAATTCAAAGCTTCATAACACGGTCAGTTTCGGTCACAGAAATGTGGAACTTCCTTTGTCTAAAATGGCAGTGTGTCAAGATTATTTTACTAAATATGACTAATAGGTCTGGGGTACTGCATATAAATGTAGATCTTTTAATGTTTTCATCTGCATATTTATTGAATCAAACACAACAAAATGTAATTCTGTAAGACAATTAAACCATTTTTCCAACTGTAAGTACATGCCTATCTGTTGCTGTTTGGAAATTAGCTATTGTGCCAAGATTAGAGAGAACCCTCATTATAACAATCTTCTTGTTAATTCATGTTATTTCATTGATGGAATTTTGCTCAGGTTTTAAAAAAATAAGACTAGAAGAAAGAGTATAATGACACTGTTTCATCTGATTATGCAGCCAGTCCACTGTATTACATAACTTTGTTACATTGTTAGGCTTATTTTTGGACTTCTAAAAAATCCACTCTGTCCACAGCATTGCATAACTTTGTTACATTGATAGGCCCATTTTTGGACTTCTACTTTTCAGAAAATATTAAAAATTCATTCCAATTCATCAATTCGTCAAATATCTTCCAATAACTCATCTCTACCGAATCATGGCTCAACTATGACTTACTTAACACTTCAGTATATTTTTTTAACAATGAGAAACATGCTTCCTAAGTTTCATCAAAATTCCAGATTCCTGCAAGACTTCTTTCTGTATGTATCATCCTAAAAGAAGATTAACCGCACCATATTTTTAGAATGACAGGCTGAAACATAGGAATCAAATTTCATGGTACGTTTGCGATATGTATTTAAGCGATTTTCCCCCAAAGTAACATGAAGGGTGTGGGTTGGGGTTGATTTAATCCAACAATATTTTTAGTAAGCCAGTGAAGAACGTATGTATACTCGGTTTCATGAAAATTGCATCAACCTTTCGAAACATACAGACACGTACGCGCGCGTTGTTTTTCATTTTTATAGATGTAACGTGTTTTATCATGTTTATGGATGCAACTTGTTTTTTTTTTCATGTTTATACAGGGTGCTCGGAAAATATCTGACAAAAATGAAAGGGTAGGTCAGGTATACGATAAGCATACAAAATCACATATGAACATGGGTGAGCAAACGCCATCTAGAGGCAGCAGACAGCATTTAAAATAAAACAGATCTTTCCAAAATGTCGATAGCTTTCTGAATCTGAAAGGTATTGAACTGGAATTTTTATATAAGTTTTCCTTTATATCTGGCTCTGAATTTGTGAAAGAAAAATTAGTTCACATTACGCGGATGCGCAGTAAAAAATTATTTACTACAAATGCTTATATCTTCTCTAAAATTCAAATTATTTACTTCAAATTTTAAGATATAGCCTCTCTAACCTATTGTCACATATTCTGTAAGTTTCATGCATTTTGGTTGAAACCGCTGAAAGTAATATGCAAAACACAAGAGTAAAAATTTCGGATTTTTAAAATAAACTTTATATCTTCCCAAATATTCCAGCTATTTTTACAAAAAGGTCATGTAAATATTGTGAAGAACACAAGAAATAATTGACGAAAAATAATTGCAAACCATTATCAGCTTTCTGTGAAAAGGGGTGAGCCAAAATCCCTTTTCGTCTTTATGAGTTTCTGGTTGGTCCTCAAAATGCCCTCGTGACGAAATCTTCAATGTAATTTGCGACTTAAAATCGATTCTTTATATGTTCGAAGTTCGAGGAAATTTCAGAAAGTGTCGGCAATTGTGGCCAGCGCTGTAATATTTTAAATGCCATCTGCTGCTTCCAGGTGGCGTTTGCCCACCCATGTTCCTATGTGACTTTGGATGCTTATTGTATACCTGACCTATACTCTCATTTTTGACAGATATTTTCCGAGCACCCTGTAGATGTAACGTGGAATTTTTTTTCATATTTATAAATGTTAAGTGCTTATTATGGGTTCACACATTATAAATGTATGCAAAATATAAGACTGAAGTTTCTCTAGTTTAAACCTCCAGAATTCTAGTAGTTTAGGAACATCAGTTGCTTGGTATATCGCTCCCGAAATTCCCCATAAATATTTCCAGTATATTTATTCAGTAAAAATTCGTATGGTGATATTTGTGCTAAAAGTTGTATATTCTCTAAATGTTTTACGAATATCAAGAAGATAAGAAAAAACTAAATTAGGTCATTAAGAAAAAATAGTAAAAGGAAATCTTCCGTTAAAATCATCGTAGTTTTATTAAGGCATTTAATATCTTATTATATCATAGCCACGAAATTCAAATTCAATGCTGCTGACTGTTTTGAAATGTGTTGCTTTTCTATTACTTGATATAAAGAAAAAAACAGAACAAAATGAAAGGTCGCATTGACTTAATTTTGTCACATTTCATCTATGATCATAGATTCTATTTGAAGTTCATCTTATGGATTACTAGTAGTACCTTCACGGCGTGCACGTGACATCATGAATTTAAACAAAATCTTTAAAAAAGCTTACAATGTTCAGCTTCAGGTTTAAACTCTGAAGCCACATTCTGCAAATATGATATCATATTTTTACATTTTTTTTCAGTTTCAGTGAAAGTACACGCAAGATGAACATATCTTTTGAAACTAAAGATATCAGCCTTTACATCGACTATCAAAAAGTATAAAAACAAACAAATTAAAACCATGTTCTTCGCGCGACGACAGACAGTACATAGTACTTAAAATTTGGTAAAAGCAAAGGGATAATGACGTCGCCTGGCAGACGAAATACACATACTAGTAAGACACCGCGACCTTGGTTACGAAGAATCAAGGAGGGAAAAAATGGAGCGAAAATATTTTAACACTTCAGAAAGAAAAATATTAATATTCAGCCATAGAAAATATTTTAACCGTTCTTGTTCTAAATCAGAGGGGTATATTCCATTCGTTAGCTCAAGAAATGAGAGATAGCGTTATTAGAACGGTTGATGCAGCAAATTTAAATACGAAAACAAAATGTTGAAAAATTTCTCAAAATTCAGTATATTAAGTTTGAAATTCAAAACAAGCTTCATTAGAAAGAAATTTTGTTGTTCTATCCAATAGATCATCGATTGTTTTGTAACTATCATCAGAAAAGATACTACAGCCGTAAACGTGCCGAAAATGACCCAAAACAACACAAAGCATTAAATAAAAAAAAATTTAGATTAAATTTTAAAATTCCGGCTTCGAGGTGCATTGAGTCCCCATTACAACTACCTATGTGCCAAATTTCATGGCTGTAAGTGCGATAGATTCGTCTAGACATCGTGCGCACACACGCACACACACAAACATTGCCTTTTATACGTATAGATTACTAATATAATAGCCCAGATCTGTCTCTGACTGATCCGGTAACGCTCACGTGGTTTGGTTTGACTACGTGTCCAGGAGATTTAGACGGTGCGTGCATCTACAAATTAGCATTTTGTTTGGCTACGTGCCAAAGAGTATTCAGATGGTGTGTTTACATCTACAAATTAGCATGCACAGAGGATAAATGGACATTATTGCTATTTGACTGTTTATTTTATTTGTTTTTTAGCCGAGTTTTTTTTATTTTATGTTGATTCATCGGATTGAATTATGATATGCCCTTCGTTTTCTTTCTTTTTATTTAATTCATGCACACAGGACTATTTAGAACACTTTAGTTTTTATTACATGTTTTCTTTCTTTTTCGTACTTAATTTTGGAAATGAATATTTGTATATTTAATATTTAGTATTTTCCCCTTAACCGTTCTTACACTGAAAGGCTTCTTTTGCTTAAGGATTTGCATTCATCAATTCTTAATTTTTTTAAAATTTTGTATTTCTGTTAGTGGATTTTGCATTATTTTTACTCGGACGAAATGAAAGTTAGTGTCAATTGATTCATAAGTTCTGTTTTCCATGCTTTTTTTAAAAAATTCTTAAGGACTCTTTCTTCAACAACTTTCGTTAGTAAATCTGTTACAATCAGATTCGAGATATTGTTTGCAAGCTAAAAGCCCGTCTTAGACAGGCACAAATCTTCTAGTAATTCAATAACAGTAGTTATATTTAACGTACCAGAACTTAAGTAATAGCAGTTTTTGATCCATCTAGGAAGTGAACTTATAAACGATTTAGCTAATTTCATTAAATAACTATTAATGACTCGAGGAACCATCCTGTAACAACCCTCTGCATCTTCCCGTAAGAAAATACATCTTTTAGAAATGAAAGCCGCAAATGATTAATTACCAGAGCATTCGAACATTAATGAAACATCACGCGGGAATAAATGTTGCGGCTAGAAATGCAGCCAGTTTTCGCTCTGCTTAAAGTAAAAACATCATTATATAAATGAATATCCAAATTATGGTTGTTTTATGAACCATAATCGATGAAAGATGATGAATTTCCTTTCAGCAGTTATTCGTACGTAATAGTCAATTTAGAAACTGAAGGAACTCCTTTAGGTGATGTGATATAAACAATGGAAAATATGTTCTTATAGAAAAATAAATAATTATTTTGAATCAGTTACTAGATTTAGCTAATTTATTTTATTGTTTATTATATTTTTAATGAGTACCATGTTGTTCCGAAAAAATTAAATTATTTCTTAGAACCTTTCATTGTACTTGATTCGTTTTATGCTAATAAATATAGAATTTAGTAATCGAGTTTACACTCCCTTTCAGATAAAGTAGAGAGTTGAAATTTTGCACAGGTGCGTGTTCTTGACTACAATAACAAAATTTAACTCATTTCCCCGTACATATTTAATTTCCTATATGTCTTCAGAAAGTTATATTTTAAATGTTTTAGAATGCACATTTTACATCATTACGATGACATAGGAACAGTAAAATTGGATTTTTCGGTATATACATTAGAATATGAAACGAAATTATTGAAGTGTCATTTCATTTCAGTTTATCATTTTAGTTTTCATTTTATTTTATTTCTTTCCTATTTTCGCTGTATATTTTATGCCAACAGAAGCACATAAATTAATGCATTGTAGCAATGAGAGAAACTGGAGAGAGCATTTTCAGATCTAAAAGTTTTGGCTATTGTGTCAATTATAAAAGGAAATTCTGAAATCATTTCATTTTCTAGTTGTTAGCTCCAACTATTTACTCTTAAAATGTTGTCGACATAATATTTTAAGATAAAAAAGAGGTTTTGAAAAATTTCACTTTAGTTAGATATACATTTACTCAGAAATTCTCATAAAAGCTGTGAGAATATGTGCGAATTGGCCTTATTGTCAGAACAAAAACATTGTGGGATAACTCAACAACTAATTTATAGTTGCTTACCTAAAACAATTTAAATTTCCAGCGCCCTCGAACAAACTTTATTGAGCGGCAAAATCAGGCACCAATTTAATTAAATTACCATAAAAGTGTGAAAATATATAAATTATAGTCTATCATAGCTCGGAAAAATGACTTTTGTGCACTCAGAAACATAATAAAACAGTCATATCTTTCGCACCACGTCCATTTGAAGCTGGAAATTTCAGGATTGTGTCTAAGAACTTTTATTGATTTATTGCAAAATTGTTGCAGAGATATAGCAACTAACAACTTTTATAAGAATAGCCATTTTGTTGTACAAAGAACATTACATTTTTCTTTAATACTTATAAAAAGTACTAATTTGTACCCAATACCTATGTGTATATTTGAGAAATTTCATGACTGAATTGAGAGTTAACTCTTAATATACTCTTTGAATTTACCCATTCTGATGGCTGATGTAACAATCTAAGTAATTTCTTCAAAATGATTATAAAATGTGTTATACAACATAGAAAACTTTAAATTACATATGTGAAAATTTGTACAGATTCCAAATCTTTTTGATCATAAAATAAAAAATTCCCCTCTAATATCTTATCAGAAATATGTGTTAAATTTTTAAATCTCTATGATTCGAATCGCTGAGTTTCAAAGGTACAAACCGGTTTTCTCATGTAAGTAATTTAAATACTGTCTACATTACAGACACTGAAAGAAAACAATTTTGATGACTCGCGGCACACAAATCCACTTTTTTGAGTGGCAAGTGCAAAATGCAATATAGTATTTTTTCCCCTCTTCTTCCTGTTTCCGAGTAATTGAAGCTTGGATTCCCTGGAAGCAAAGCATGCCCGCATTCCGTGTTCCAGAAACAGGATATGGTATCTCCAGATTATGAAAGAAGTCAGGGATAATGGCTGTCAGCACGTTTCCATGCCGAGTCAGACAGTTTTGTCACTTCCACGAATTTTTTTTTGCCTCCTTTATTTGTAAATCTCTGTTTGCGGTTTCTTATACTCCGTTCTGAAAGTTTTAAACCATTTCTTTTTGAGTGGAAGAACTTTTTTGTTGTTGTCTTTCATATTTATGCAGAAAGGCAGATTAAATGTGATTTTGTACTTTCATCACTTTTTTGTCGATATTAGACTTTTATTAATGCACACAAATATTATTGGAGTTAGATTTTATTGCTATTTTTTTAAAAAGATTTTACTGAGAAGAAAGAATATCTTACAGTACGGATGTGGCCATGAGCATTCTGCAAATATTCTTAGGCATTACTTCATAACAACTAATCACAGATTTCAAAACCATAAAATAAAATTATACCTAGATATAAAACAGCTTTATTTCATAGAGTCAGATTTCTTTAAAAAGACACTCATATGATATTCGAATGGTCAATGGTTGTACTCGAAGATAATAACTCATGACAGCGGTTCTCAATTTTTTAGTATTTGTATTACGGTACTTTCCTTATAAATCATTTTGGAAAAGAGGAATACAGAAAATTTCCGAACATTCGATTTTTCTATCATGGTGAGAAGAAAACCGACAAATAAATATCGCAACTTTTATACTTCTGATGTTGAAAGAAGAAATGATGAAGTTGAAAAAAGAAATAGAATTTCATAACAATCATTCCCTGACATTTGCATTTTTTTTGTGTAGACTTCAACTGTTAAGTTGAAAACAGAAATTTTCTATCAAAAATAACCGTACTGCTTGCACAAAATAAAAATGAGATTTCAACCATGTTCTTAAATCTGTTAGGCTTCATGCAGTCATTAATAACATAGCCACTTGCATTGCTTAATTTTTATTGCAGCCACTTAACTTGTTAAAGAGGAAAACACAAACCAATGTTCGTAAAGTATTTTTCGTCGGTTTCGATATTAATTCGCATCAGAAATATAAACAGAGACTGAAGTAAGCAAAAACAATGTTGACATTAAAGAATGCTACATTGAAAAATAGTGTAAATATTATTCTCCTTATATTTATTAATGAGAACGTGTGAGTTATTCTTACTGAGAAAATACCAGTAATGAATTCCCTCATTACATAACTCAGTAATACACACTGCAATGAATTCTCACTGTAATTGTTTTAAAAGCGACGAATCTTATTTAAGTGCTCTAGACCACATAATTTCTCGAGTAAGCAGTTACTGTTAAGGCATGTAATGCTTGGTACATTCTAAATATAAAATACTAATGACAGGCTCATTTATTAAGGGAGTGAAATAGTATTAAATGTCTTCCCACATTAATTAATTTTATAATTTGAATTTTATCGTATTAAATTCCTCTCTCTCTACGATGTTTAATATTAGTTTTATTATGCTAAATTTGAAATAAATGTAAAGTGATTAGTCTGGAATAAAATTAGTCAATGTCAAGTAACTATTCCTTGATTCTTTTCACTTATTTGACGAAAAATAAATCAGTTCTTGTTAGCTTCTTAATTTTATTTGCCAGATGCTAGAATTAAATATAAAGGATAAATTCATCACGCAACATATAATCATCATATTGAATGAAGATAAATTTTTCGTAATAAAACTGTTCAACGCAAGGGAAAAAACACTGACACCGTTTGCGAATTAAGAATTAATATGGAAAATATTAAAATCATTAATAGTAAAGCGCAAATTTGAAAGATTTTTGAGAACGAAATAATTAACAGAAGCTGAAGAACATCAAAAATGTTCAAAAAAATTATATTTCTGTACATATTAATTACAGTACACACGACTTATGGATTTGTAAGGAAAATGTTTCTTCATTTCAAAACATGTATCAATAAATTATTTATATGTAATGAAAAGGAATCTTTCCACTAGACAGCAAACAAATAAGATGGAAGTACTTAAATTTAGTTCCATAATTTGGAAGTTACTTTTGAATTGTTGGAAAACTCATGACACAGTTTGCTTCAATTTTTGAAGTCTATATCAATTTTTAAAGTCTATCAGTAATATACTTCCCATTTTGTTTGAGAG
This sequence comes from Araneus ventricosus, assembly GCA_013235015.1. Taxonomy (NCBI): domain Eukaryota; kingdom Metazoa; phylum Arthropoda; class Arachnida; order Araneae; family Araneidae; genus Araneus; species Araneus ventricosus. The sequence continues at coordinate 11,429 of BGPR01007689.1, forward strand.
TTTTACCTCATTTTTGAAATGAACTTCATAAAACCTCATTCAATAAAGGAATTGTCTTTCTCGGAGAAAATATAAGCCAGTGATTGATTTACAGCCTCATTTGAACGACAAGTAATAGTTTGCAAAGAGTAAAAATATGGCAATAAAATATTAGAATGGTACGGCTGGTGCATCAAATATTTTCCAAATTTCAACAAATTTTCATGGTTAATGAAATTTATGTATGACCTCACATTATAATGATGAATATTACTTAATTGCGACTACCAAGCTCTGAAAGTTTTTGAATGATTGATTCTTTCACAGGGCCCAAATCCCAAAATTGCACATACGGACTGATTGTTTGGTTCATTGGTACGTGTTTGGAAACTTTAAAATCCCGCACAGTTTAGAGCATAACGCTCTTCAAATGAAGGTCTGCTTTAAACAAGGTGTGACCAATAAGTAGGGTGAATCACCCCTCAAATCGAAAATGGGAACAACCCGATTATCAGCGACACCTTAGTCGAGTTCCGTAATAATCAGTTAACAGTAGTGCGTGGCTTCCTGTGCCTGTGAGTCTTGATAAATTTATGGACTGTTGTCTGTGCGGTGGTTTAGTGGCATGAGACATAGAGCAGAGAATCAATTTGAAATTCTTGCACAAATTGTGTAAATCAGCAGGCGAAAGTCCTGCAATGCCGAAGCATGTATATGGAAATGACACCGTGACCTTGAAGACTGTGTACTGAGAAGTGCTCTAACGACTATTGCCTCGTATTCGTCGTGTGAGGCCATATCTGAAGCAACCTGGCTCTTGATTTCTTTTGCACGATAATACACTGCCGCATGCCGCTACTCTTGTAAAGCGGTTTCTGGCTCAACATGGCATTACTGAACTTTCGCACCTACCGTATTCCCCAGACCTGTCACCTCCGGACGTTCCAATTTTTCCAGTGGTGGCTCTAAAGGGCGAAATTCTACAGACACTACACTCATTAAAGCTGCTGTAACACGGGAATTAAAAGCTATACCATTGTAGAAATTTTCAAGAACTTTCGGCAATTTGTACACACGTAGTCAGAGGTGCGTAGTGTACGACGGCGACTATTTTGAAGGATTGTAAACAGTTTCCATGCGAGTCCTACTCAATGTAAGACTTATTTCCCCATTCATCCTACTTATTGGTCACACCTTGTAATGATGTTTAGGAGAATATTCGTATTGATATCAAACGATGGTGAACGATCGTCCTCAGTTAACTGCCAAGCCAAAAAAGGATTATTTTCCTCCCGTCTAATCAGAATATCAGAGAAACCGCTAAATCATCGTTATTATATCAAAATGTCTTCTGAAAAAACACAAAAGGACATTTTGATCTAAAATCTGGAACCATTAGTATGTGGCAGATGTCATTTTATTTTTATTTGAAACAATACTGTTATATCAGCTTATCACATACAACAATTTGAGAGCAGATGTAGGTTATCTATGCAAGTGTTTTGCACCAATAAAATTGTTTCGGAGATTTTACTCAACGGGGAGCCCAAATATCTAACATGCTTAAGTATCTTCAGGTAGTCATGTTCGTTCGACTAGCAAATAGTCAATATTTCTGCAATCGCAAGTGTCGTTTAATGTGGGTTTGACAACGTCAATGCCATTATTTTGTTGCCATCAAAATCGGTCACCTTCCCTGACCGAGGATCGTCGACAATTGGCATGAAGTTTCGTGAACCTTGCTTTGGCATTAATGTTCTTGTAGATCTTTACCACCTTAAACTTTATGCAGCTTTACACAAGTTTGAAAGCTTTCCTTCTTTAAATGCGTATAACAGTGAAATGAAAGTTAACACTCCATTTCCAATTTGTTGTAAAACTGCAATACAAAACCAAAACGTTAAATTGTTTTTACCGAATGAACTAAAACGATTCTAGTTCTCTGATAATATTGTAATAGTAAAAGAGTGTTCTAATGTTTCAGAAATGTAATAAGTTGAAACACTGTAAAAATTGTGTCATGTCTTTGCTCCCACCTAATCAAACATAAATGCTACTTTTGCTAAAATAGAGATTTTTGATTTCATGTAAGATTTCCTATTGTCTTCGGAAACACATTGTTTTCTATGTAATAATAAACTACGCGTGTTTGTTCCTTTCATAAACTAATTTTCCGAAATTAATTAATTTGAGAATCCTTTAAAAAGGAATTTTTTATTCAATTAGAAGTCATTATTACTAGAAAAAGTTTTCGCCAACTTCGTTAATTAACTAAAGTTATTCTTATAATGAATAAGAGATCTGCATGATTAATAAAGAAAACCCCATGATATAAAACTATTTGTATAATTTATTTACAGAAAAATTCTTATTAAAGCATACAGTTAACAGATTTGTTATCTTCTAATTACTTTCGTGGATAATAAAACAAAGTACTCGGATATAATTTAAAAACAAAAATTCGGGATTGAATAAGAACTTTGGATCAATATTTATTCTATATTCTTCGTTACTGGTTCCACTCTATAATAACAAAAAAAATCAAATAACTTATATCTTTGACGAAATATCCATGTTTCCAATTCCAGCCAAGTTCCATACAAATAAAGCCACACTTTGACCGTTTCAATTGCGCTTTCGAATGCATCGTTACCATTGGCAAAAGCAGGCTTTCTATCTCAGCATCGCAGTAGCGCCAAACATCGTGTTCATTGGCATCTCGAACAAAGCTCAGATCTTCGATGAATAATTGAGAAAGTAAACAACCGCAAGCATACCACGAGAAGCGCTAAATAGCTTAGAGCGGAAACTCGTAAATCGAAGGATGGACTGGATGTATTAAGATGGTGATTTCAGATAAAGCTATGTCCAGCTCGAGGAGTTGGTCATTCATGGTCAGCCGGTTGGACGACGGAAAGACCTTTATTATTGACTTTAGATTTTACACCATATGGTTATCGGACTGCTTTGAAAACTGATGCCAACATAAATGTTAAAGGCAGATGTCATTCATTCTAAGTATAGCCTATTCTAACTCTTCATTGATCGGCGATACGTTCAATGTTAGATAGATTCCACAGTGGTATAAATAGAACATTTTGAATGTAAAACAGATGGCAAATTCAATCGTAAGATTTCTAAATACAGTAGGAAATGTTACAAAATGGTAGCGTGTCAGTTCATATGATCATGAAATCTTCATGGGTATTTTCAAGATTCCACATGTGTCCAGAGAAGCATGATAAAGAAAATAATTTTGATCAGTTTTATTAACATTTGTTTAATATGAATATGCATGATTCTCATGTTTTTGTTATGCTAACGTGTGAAGCACAAGCAAATTGAATTCACGATAGATGTAAACCTACAATGTGTGTAGGTTTATTACTGAGATATTGTAAATATTATAGATATGTTTTAAAAAATTTTCTTATTACGTGGATATTTGAAAAGATTGTTTCGTTTCGATTCTCGTGATATTAAAGATATTTTGATAAGCAACAGTAACAATAGATCTTAGTTTCAGTAGTTCCTCATACTATTTACAGAGAGTTAATTCTGAGAATTAAATGTGCACTGAAACTAAATATATTGAAGAATAATAATTAGAGAAGTCGGGGCAAAATATTTAATGACAAATTCATATAATGAAATTGAAAATTTTCAATTAGATTGCACATCAGGCTCTAAAATAAAACTTCTGAAGAGGTACGGGCCACAATTACAGGATTGTGATAGTATAGACTGTAGCAGTATAGTAATACTGACAACATTTTTAGCAAGCTATGTTGTGGAAATCTTCACGCCTCCCACCAACTGCTTAATATATTATGAGTTTTTAAATATCTCTCGGCGGGAGGCTGTCACTGCCAAACGGCCGCTGGGGCGTAGATTTACTTACCTTACTCAACTGTCACTTTCTGTGATTAAAGTTGTTCTATGTGACTAAAGTAGCTCTATGTGACTTTGACCTATCAGCTATGCTCTATGACCTTTCTTTGTTAAATGAAACTAAAACAGACTCAACTCATTTAAATCGATGGAAAGTGCAGCTAAATTAAATCAACAATTGTTAATAATCATTAATTAAGGATAGTTAATTAATCGATTCTCAACTGTGACTTTGAGTGACAAAAGAAGCTCTATGTGACTTTGACCTATGACCTATGCTGTATGACCTTTCTCTGTTAAGTGAATTAATCTTAATGAATTAATTAATCTGAAATAAAATAATTATCAATCTGTTAAAATCCAGTTAATATACCGCTCACAACCGATGCGTGCGCGTTCATCGGTCGCTGTGACGTCATCAGAATTCTTCGCGATTTTCACAAAATTTGCAGCTCGACTGTGACTAAACCGTACTTACAAATTCTAAAATTACTTTTGAAATCTTTAGTGTCTACCTTTATCTGTTAAATGAAACTAAAACCAACTCTCTATGTTATTTGGTTGCGGAGCTATAAGAGTTTAAAAATATCACGAAAAGCGTCATAATGTTTACCTTTCCCGACACACCATTAGACCGCTATGGAGAGACGCAAGTCTACGTCCAAACAATAATAAGTATTCAGAAATAGATAGACTTAACTATATTCTATCATGTAATATTGTGTATGAAATACAAGATAGAATATATCTTTACAAATTAGAATTAACAAGATATTGTATAAATTCGAATCATGAGTGCACTATTTTTAATTTCAATTGTGTAATATGCATCCCACTTTTTCATCCTTTTAGAGTTAGATAACATCTATCACTTTTATTAAATGTTCTGCAGCATCAAATGTGTTTTTTTTTCAAAATACTCAGGTATCAGTAAATTTTGTTCTCAGTTCTAGTGAGTTAAATTTTTGAGAGAGTGTTTTATTATCTTAGCTTTCAGGATAATAATTTCCTGTTCCTGGATAATTTTGTTTCTGAGAAACTTCGAATCTAAATTTCAACACCATTTTTGCGAAAATTGCAAAAGATTTTGAATTCATTTATCTTTCTTTGCCATCTATCTATAGTCCTTATAAACAGTTTAAAGGAAGATTTGTGAAGGACTACCAATTATTTAGTAGTTGATTTTATTCGCTCGTATAAGTTGTCATAAATAACTTCATGCTTTCCTACCTTCTTCTTGATTCTATTAAGAATTAAATTTCAATCAAAGTATCTTTCATACACACATGTGTAAGATAAAAATATCGGAAATGGTTTGAAACTGGATTATATTAAATGAATATATTTACATATTTCTAATAAATTCTAAGTTTTATCTAAGATTATTTAAGCTAAAATAGTAGTCATTTAATACTTCCCTCTCTATCGTCTGATCTATATACTTAGGATTATTTTGGAAATATCATATTATATTTATGTGAAAATGCTTATTTCTGATAAATTCAGTTTATATAAGATTCTTTAAGAGTATTTGAGTAGCCTTTAAATATACAGCGTGTCCAAACTTATCGTGGTCCAATAGCTAATTTCTAAACCGTTAGAGATAGGCATATAGTTCCAGTTCGAAAAATGCTTGAAATGAAGAGAAGAATTATATTTTATATTATTTGAGTTATTAAATATATTTGTGAAAAAGTTACGAATTCTAATTTTTTTACGGTCTCCCGGTCCTATTAGTCATATTTAGTATAATATTCTTCACACACTAACATTTTAAACGAATAAAGTTACACTCTTCAGCGACTAAAACCCACCTAGTTATAGAGCTTTGAATATCGCTGACTTAGACCACTTTACACCATTTCAATAGTCGCTTGGAAAACGATCCACCAATCAATGCGCAACACTTGCTCGACGAGGTCTCTGATTGGTTTAAATTTCTGAAATTCAAATCTCTATAACTACGTTAGTTTTAGTCGCTGAGGAATGGAACTTTTTTTGTTTAAATGTTAGTGTGTGAAGAATATATTCCCAAATGTGACTGATAGGACCGGGTTAAAAAATTAGAATTCGGAACTTCTTCAAAAATATATTTATTGACTCAAAAACATAAAATATAATTATTCGTTCATTTAAAGCATTTTACAATTGGAACTATATGTCTATCTCTAACGGCTTAGAAATTAGCAATTGGACCACGGTAAGTGTGGGCACCCTACACCCTGTATACATCTGAATCGTAAACATATATCGTACAAGACATATATATAACAAATACGAAACAAACATAGCAGAAACGTAAAAGCATGATGAAGTTATGATTTCACTAATTTTTTAACGGTTCGTATAGATTTTACTTACCCTGATGAGCATCTATACGCTTTTACCGATTTACTACAGTCTCTCCATTTTATTTTAACATTTTTTGACTTTCATGATATTGATATATATATATATATATATATATATATATATATTCCTAATGATATAGAATTTGAGCACTGTTTACGAGTGCATTCGTTGATACTTTTTAAGTAACAGCACACATATATACAAACATTAACCTTGTACGTTTTTGAATATTTCAGCAATTTTTAAACGGAATTGAGAGCTTGTACGCGTAAAGTATTCATAAATTTTACTACTTTTTTGCATTCTGATAGCTGACACAACAATTGACAATGACAAGCTCAAAATGTTAAAAAATGTGGTATATGACGCGAGAAAATTTATACCACACATCTGAAATTCCGTACTTCGGAATCTTCTGGAACGTAAATTCTCTATATTACGAATCACATAGTTTTAAAGATACAATCCAATTTTCTCATGCAAGCATTTTAAGCATTGTCTCCATCGTAGACCTGGAAATAAAACAATTTTGGTGACTCACGACGCAAAACCCCACTTTTTTTTTACTGGCAAATGCAAAATGCAATATGGTATTTTGTTCCTTTTCTTCCTGCTTCGGAGTAATTGATGCTAGAATTCCCTGGAAGCAATACATGCCCGCCGTCTGTGTTCCAGAATCAGGATATGACACCTCCAGATTGTGAAAGAAGTCTGGGAAAATGGCTGTCAGCACGTTTCCATGCCGAGTCAGACAGTTACGTCACTTCCGAGAATTTTCTCGTTAACCACCTTTATTTGTAAATCTCTGTCAGTGGTTTCCTATGCTTCGTTCTGAAATCTTTGAACCATTTATTTTTCTCCATTTTTAATTCTTCATATTTGAATTTCATATTTTTCTTTGCGAATTTTAGACTTTTATAGATGTACGCAATTGTTATTGGAATATCATTTTAATTCTATCGGTTTTAAAAGTTTTTACTGAGATTCAAAAATATCTTATAGTATTAAAATGGTCATGAGTATTCGGTAAATATTTTTAGTGGATTATCTCATAAGAATAAATCACATATTTCAAATCCACAAAAACAAAATTTACTACATGTGAAAAAGTTTTATTTTTAAAAATATTCGATCGAATGGTCATTCGGTGTTTTCGAAGATGCTGCATTTCAGCGAATCTGATTTTTTTTAGTATTTGGGACGTTCCTTTTTATTCATTTCAGTAAAGAGTTGTTTTTGTGTAAGTATGGTATTTGGCAATTTTTTTATTAGACGATATTGAAAGGTCAAAACATAATTTCATAACAACCATTCTCTCACATTTTTAATTTTTGCATAGACTCGAATTTTCTAATCTTAAGCTAAGTTCCAAAATTTTCTACCAAAAATAATTTCTATGCATGCAAAAAATAAAAATGTTTGATGTGTCATGATGTAGATTCTTTTAAGTTTCAGAAAAACATTAATATCATATATAGACAGTTATATTATTTAATTTCACTGCAGCCACATAACCTCTTAAACAAGGAAAAATGTTTGGAAAATATTTTCCGTCAGCTTGGATAAATTAATTCGCCAGAAAAATGTAAATAAGGATTCAAATGAGCAGAAAAATGTCGGCATTAAGGATTACTGCTTCGAAAAGTGTGAAAATTATTTTTCTTATATTTATTAATGAGATCATGCGAGTAATTCTCACTGAGAAAATGCCAGTAATGAATTTCCTCATTACATATCTCAGTGATTCATATCGTAATGAATTCTCTCAGAATTTTTTTATAAAAAGCAACGAATGTTTTTTTAAGCGCTCAAGACCACATAATTGCTCCACGAACAGTGGTTTTAAAACGTTTCCTGTTCGCGATATTTTGAAACTAAAATACTAACGACAGTCTCTTTAATTATTTGAGTGGCAAAATGTTCAGTGTCTTTCTAGATAATTTTTTAAAAAATTTAATTGCTATTGCGTTAAGTTAGAACTATGCTGAAATATTATATTTTAATATGCTAAGATTAAAATAAATGCAAACTGATTAATATGCAGCAAAATTAGTCAATGAAAAGTAAATATTTCTTGAGTGTTTTCGCTTCTTTCACGGAAAATAAATTTAGTTCTAGTTAACTTCATAATTTGATTTGACAAATGCCAGAACTAAATATGAAGCATAAATTAATCTCGTAGCTTCTAGTCTTCATATTGAATAAAAATTTTTTCGAAGTGAAACTGATGAAAACGTGAGAAAAAGAACACAGACACTGTTTGTGAATGATAAATTAATACGGAAAGATATTTCTGAGAACGAAATATTTACGAGATGTTGATTAATATTAAGAATATGCCTTTCAAGAAAATAATGATTCTGTACATCTTAATTATAAACGTGATTTATTGTTTTTTTTAAGGAAACAAATTCTGAATTTCAAAACATATAACAATAAATTGTTTATCTATAATCAAAGTAATCTTACTAGTTAATGGCAATAAAATAAGATGGAAATACTTGAACTTAGTTCATAATTTGAAAGATACTTTGGAAATGTTGGAATCCTCATGACATATTTTTGTTAAAATTTTTAAAGACTATATATTTATGTAAAGAAAAAAATCCCATATCGTATCTTTTGTCTTACAGTTTTAGGCCATCTTTGAAGTGAACTTCATATTACCTCATTCAATAAAGGAAATGTCTTTCGCCGTGATGAATTAAGGCAGCGATTGATATACAGCCTCGTCGGAATTGAGCGGTATACCCTGCAGACAGTTTTGAAGCGAGCTAAACGGGTAAAAATATGGTATTGGATGGTTAGAGGTGGACGGTTGCCATGTACGGCAGCAAACAATATCCAAGATTCAACAAGTTTTGATGGTTAATGAAACTTACGTATGACCTCACGTTGTCATGATGGCATATTCTTATATATTTACATATATGAGTATAATATATTCTTATTCATATGGCTTCACGACGAACAAGCACTGAAAAAGTTTCAATTTGTTTTTTTATAAACCTGCGGAAACCCAACAGAATATATGCGAACTGATTGTTTGATTTCGTGATTCTAGATCAGGAAACGACTTCAAAATCCCAACCCAATAAAAGCATTTATTTTTCTATGATGAAGGTCTGCATTATATGTTGTTTAAGACGAGTCTTCACATTGAGTTTCAATGGTTGTTAGTAGTTCACCTGTCATATTACTTGTCCCATGTCCCCTCAACCGGTTCGGTTGCCATAATGGCATCAGGCACGGGGGCATGGGCCCCGTTCTGTCATATTGCCTGTCGCGACCATAAATAGATTGTATTCCTCAGACATAATACGAGTATCACAAATGCCGCCAAATGTACGTCCTTAAGTCAGTGCAGAGAGATCTTACATATCGAACTTGCTTGAGTTCGCAATATTTACAGTTACCCGTGATCGCTCAAACGGTGAATGGTCAATTTTTCTACTATTTGTACTGTCAATTAACACTAGGTTTGGTTTAGGTTTGACTCCTTACCCTACTGATGTGGGCACCACTAAGTGTGGATGAGTGGCTCAGGTTTGTATATAAAGGCACACGCCCGCCTAGGGTTACATAAATGGGGGGGCCTAGTCCTCCCTCCAGTGATAGTACGTGCCTCCTACGGGAGGGGTTGGGCCGTGAGGCTGTGTTGGCCATTAGGACCCGACCTCAGTACTCTTTTCTATTGCAATGGCCATCATTCAGATTTCCCGTATGCCTAGGCAGGTCGGGGTGACTATAGCTTGTGGTTAGGTTTGACTCCCTCAATGCTTTTATCTCCATCATCGGTCACCTTTCCCAATCGAGGAATGTCCACAACCGGCGTAAAGGTTTCTGAATCAACTTTGGGAGTGATTTTTTTGTAGATCTTTATCCTTTTAGTTTCACGTAGTTTTTGATGAGCTTGCCAATCTTTCCTTTCTTTACTTACGTAAAACAGTAAAATAAAGGTTTAGTTTTAAATCTTCAATTTGCCGCACAATCTACAGAACAAAACAAAACATCTGAATAATTTTTTCTCGAATGAAGCTGAAGAAGATTATTAACATAAGATTATCAGTTTTCTGATAATAATTTAATAATAAAGAGGTAAACTATTACAATGATTTAGAAATGCACTAGTTTCAAAAACTGTAAAAAAATGTGCTATGATTTTCTACAATCTAATCAAATATAAATGCTATTTATGTTAAAATAGAAAAGTTAGCATTCGTCTAATATTTTCTACTGTCTTTGGAAACACGTTTTTTCATTGTAACAATAAATTAAGTTTGTTAATTTTTAGTAAATTTCGAAATTAACTAATTTTATTGCATTTACGGTATTCTGAAATAGGTCTTTCTGTTCAAAGAATAAACCATAACAATAATAACATAATAACGAGAAACCTTTGAAAATGGCAATTTTAATAAACTGGCAGTCATTATTATTAGAAAAGTTTTCACTAATAGCTAAATATTATTTAAAGCCATTTTTACATAAAATATCTTTCTTTTTTGAAAAAGAAGACCTGTTATAAAATTATTTGTCCAATTCCTTTATAAATTAAAATCTTTTTCTAAAATATTGAAATCAAATTTATTATCTTGTACATAATTTTAGTGGAGAATAAAGCGAATAAAACAAAGTACATTTTAAATATGATTTCAAAACTAAAATGCGGGATCTCGGTAAATTTATGGATCAATATTCTTTCTATATTAGAAAAGTTCTACTCTAAATTAACAAAAATATTTACAATTATCTTCAAACTTACAGAACAAACCATCTTTTCCATTTTGTTCTCAACCAAGTTCCATGTAAATAAGGCCAGGCCGCTGACAATTTAAATCGTGGTTTACGAATATACCATTGCCTCTGGCAACTGGATGCTTTCTATCTATGTACCAAACATCGTATTCATTGGCATCTCAAACAAAGCCCAGATCTTGGATGAATAATTGAGAAAGCAAACAACCGCAATCAGAGTGCAGGCTGCGCTAAATAGTTTAAAGCAGAAACTCGCAAATCGAAGGCTGGACTGGATGTATTAAGGTGAGATTTGTTATAAAGATATGTCCTGTTTGCGGAGATGGTCATTCGTGGTCAGTCTATTGGACGAGGGAAGGACCTTTACTATTGACTTTAGATTTTACACCATATGATTATCGGAATCCTTTGAAAACTGATGCCAAAAATTTCGTAAGTGAGTGATGACATGTTAAAGATTAGAGAGAATCCATAGAGGTTATACCTGAAACATTTCGCATGTAAAACAAATGGCTTATTGCATCTTAAGATGTTTAAATACAGTAGGAAATGTAACAAAATGTCAGTTTTTCATTTATGATATTTCGAGCCCTTTCCTTTACATCATCTGGAAATTTGTCATCAACGCAGGATACGTGCACAGTGTCAACACCTAAAATGTGAAAATGCGTTCTATGTGTAATCGAAAGCTCGAGCAATCAAAATTATAAAGTAAAAAGTTAGGAAATTTACCCATTACCTGCCTAATGAATGTGATGGGGTTTTGACCCATATCAAAAAAATTTTTATGGCTTTTGACCCATATGAAAGCATATTGACGAAATATCAAAATGTAAGTTCTTCACGGATATGTTCGATATTTTAAAAGCGACCAAGAGTATACAGAAGCCCGACAGAAAATAAGTTTTATCCATTTTTTAAATATTTTTTATACAGTATTCTCATTTTTTTCTTTATACGTGTGAAAAATAGGCGAATTTAATTGCTTCTAATTGTAAAGCTATACTGTTTGTAGTTTCTATTATTAGGGTATTAAATATATCATAGTAATATTTAAATAGTTTTCTTATTATGTTGATATTTTGAAAAAAATGCTCTCCTCAATTATCGTGATATTAAAGGTAATTTGATAACAACATTAAGAATGTCTATTTCAGAAGCATTGTGTAAGATCGCAATATTTTCTTCTGAAGTATCTTATTCGATTCAAATATTCGATCAGGTGAAATCTTCTTTGCATGTCTAATTAGTTCATGAGGTGCCGTTTTTAAAACATGACATATCTCTTTTGTGTTTCATGTTTATGGGCACATTTAAGCTCCAACTGAACTTCAGATTCCTTTGCCTTTAAATCTGTTGAAAAATCACAAATATGGTCTGACTATCAGTTGAAGAAACAAAGATACTAATCATTTGCATTCAGCAAAGATTGAGATATTGGGTATATGACAGCTTCTTCGACTGATGATGAGAGAAAAATAATTATGTATATTATTTCTGCTGTGAAGATCACTTTTTCTAAAAAAAAAGACAGAGCCTACAGCGATAAATAAGGTATAAGTAGATAGGATTTTTTACAGACTGCTGAAATAGTATTACTTAATTTACGCAAAAACACATTTTTTGTTTAAAACTTAAGTTAAAAGAAACATTGAAACTTCATAGCATTGTGAATCCATGGATGTATAGCTCTCTCACGTATATAGTCTTTTCAAGAGTACATAAATCTAACGATAATTTTGTATCATTTATCGAAAATGGCTAACAAAAATTCAAGTTGATTGCATTCTTACACCAAGTATTCTATACAAAGAGGTATAGTGGATTGTAAATACTGCCTTTGACATTTTTTGTGAACTCTTCGGTAACCATTCACTTTCAACAGCACAACAATAGAATAAATCTTTTGGGGCTGAGAGAAAGGAGTGCAGGCTGATGTTCAAAGGAATCATATTTGAATCAAATATCAAATTCCATCAATTGTAAATAAGATTGTGAAATAAGAACTTCCAAAAAATATACAAAGTGGCAATAATAGGAAGGTTTTAAATATCGTATTATACTACGGTAACAAAAGGTATATTTTACTTCAGCTGTTGAATATTTACCTTAATTTTGAATTATTACAATTTATTTTATGTCGTATTTTAAATAACAGAGGAGTTTTGCAAAATAATACAAGTAAAATCAATAACACTTTAATCACTTATAATTACCAATGATATTCAGACATTTTCAAACTAATAATACAGAAGTAATCGATAATAATGCTTACAAAATTTATTTGCACAATTAAGAAAGTTCATCTAATAGATTATAATTCAGGATTAGCCCATCTAGTTCATCTACGAGACTTTCACGTGCAGAAGCACGTGATTTAACGAGAAGGAGAATTTATGAACCACTTTGTTAATTTCATTTAATTAAAATTAATGACTTAGAGAACATGTCCATAATGCGGCACTATATTTTTAGCGGCGAAAATACATTCGTTAGAAATGAAAGTCTCAAATGATTAATTACTAGAGTATTCGAACATTAATGAGAGATCACGAGGGAATAAATATTGCGGTGAGGAAATGCAAAGAAATTGTTTTCTGGTTAAAATAAAAAACATGGTTGGATAATTAAGCATCCAAAATATGGTTAATTTATAAATCAACAAATGAATGAAATATGATGAATTTTGCATCAGCAGATATTACCGTTTAAAGACCAATTAACAAAATGAGGCAACTCCCTTAGATGGCATTATATAAACAAACGAACTTTTTTCTTGGCAAAAATAAATTATTTCTGAATAAGCCATTAGCTTTAGCTGATGAAGTAAAATAATTTAGCTGGTGAGGTTTACCTATTTCATTGTTCATTATATTTTAAAGGTATCATGTTCTTCCGAAAATAAATTATGTTTGAATTTGTTAACATATTTATCTTGAGATTTTAAAACTTTTTTTTGTGGGAATTTTTTTTTATGAAATTGATTGGTCTTATGCGCCTTTCGATGGTCTTACCTATAGCACATCTTCGGGGTTGTAGAGTAACTTTTATCTCACAAAGAATTTTATTTTTTACTTGAAATGAATAGAATCATGTTTTAATATTAAGAAGGCAATGTTTTTAAAGTGCACAATCAAATGCTGAATTTCAAAATGTTTCACTTTATATACTTTTGATAATAATTATTTATTACCTTTGTTTATAAAAGGATTTGGTTAACAATTTTCGATAAATTTCACTATTTGTTATTGCCCACGCCGACCCAGCTTACCCAGAGGGTATAAAATATGAGACGGCGGGAAGAAAAGATCCAATACAAATATTAAAGTAATACTATGCAATATAATAGAAGTATACAGTATAAGACCAAAAATTAGGTAATACAATACAAAACAATATAAGTAAAATAATACAATAAAACTACAAATGTGAATATAAATATAATAAAATACAAACAACAGCCATAATAATCAATTACAAACATAAATAATCAATAAATACAAATAAACGTAATAAATAAATAAACGTACATAAAATAAACAAAAAACCCTAAGTCTGAGATACAATTCAAAAAAGAGAGACAGGAAAAAAAATCTTATTATTTTTTTTAAGAAAAGAAGCGACAACAAAAACAAATTTCTATAACACAATTTAAGATAAAAAGAAAGAAAGTCAGGCATACCCATGATATACTTGGGAAAGTCTATTGCATACGTTGTCACTTATATGGAATATCTAAGTGTCAACACTTCTAAAAAGTAGTGAATAATTTCACTACTTAGAAATATCTCAGCTGTCAATTTTCAGATTGATTGATTAAGTATCCGTTTACGTTGGAAATCGATTTTCGGTCAAAATTCACAATTTTTTTATTGTTTCATCTGAAAGCTTAAACTTTCTTCCTTTCAAAAATGTTTTTATTTTATTTCTACGACACCCAGAAAGAAAATTGGAGCCTTTTTGGAAAACTTGAGAGCTGAAAATGAAAAAAGAAAAATAGAGTGATTGGGAAATAATTTTCCGTATTTTTAATCATATAATTAATATTCTTCCTAATTTATTGTTTATCACAATTATTTATGTCCATAGACATAAGAAGCAATACAAATAGTTTACATGCAATGCCAAGCTCTGTATTAGCAACTTTTTCAAGTTTGCTATAATAAATTTCAATCAATGCATTTACAGATTCCGACGGTCACTGACAGTTGGCACTCGCTTACCTGTAACAAAGTTGCTCGGGAAAAAAACAAATAAGCTAAAAGGAGTAAAATCCCCCAGGAGGTGAATAAAAAAGTTATAATATATAAGTGTGGTGAATTTTAAGTAAATTACTGCATAAATTTGTATATAAAAATGTGTTTTTGTACTTTAAATGTGTTTTTCTCAAAACCGAAAATTTTATAAAAATCCCAAACCTGTGACAAGATTTTTCAAACAATTTTTGTGATAAACTTTTCAAACTTGGTATGGAGATTTTATAAGTCTTTATCTAGAATATGTACTAGAATAATTCTAAATGCATCATAATTTTTAATTTTATAGCCTGTTATTGTGTTGATAATTGTGCAAATATTAGGAAAATTCTGCATTTTTCACTTCAAAAACGTATAAAAAATTAATTTTTAAAACTTTTATTACAGTCTAGTACATTCTGTATACAAATGTGTTTAAAGTATTACAACATAATTTATTTCAGATTCAATCGACAGATTTTTTTAATGTGTCACGCGTTTTAGTAAATTTTTGTTAAATTTCAGACTAAAATTTTACTTTCAAAAAATCTTTCATAAATGAAAAAGTTGTTTTGCTTAAATTAAAGTTTTAATGCAATTATGATTATCAAATATGATTGCAATATGTATTTTATTGATATTTCTGAAAATGGTCTCCGAACGTATGAGGATACCTTAATTAAAGAATTCCATTTATATGAAGTGAATTTTAATCTCTTGCTTTGCCAACTTTTTTCAGTTCAATTATTGCTTCTGGAATAATTTTTCCTTGAAATTATTTCAATTTATATAATTGATCTCAATGACATAAAATTAAAGTTATTTTATTCATAATTATCGTTTACCATATTCTCACCATTCGGACACAAAATTTCCGGCATATGAGAATCCGAAAATAACCTACCATATATAAGTTATAATTTTACTAAGTACAATTATAACTTATATGGTAGGTCAAAAAAGTTAAAATAATTGTTGAAAAGTCGACGTGAGTTAAAAGAATTTCGACGTTTCACACCCTTTTGAATCAGAAAAACCATTTTCAGAATCCTCTGAGCTTCGGTTAGAAAAAGTTATAGATGTTCATTAGAAAAGAATATTACGATACATGTAACATATTTTAAAAATTGAATTTGTTAATTTCTACCAGAGAGAAGATTTTATGAAATTAATGTGCCATCCTCACCATACTTGCTCTTAGCTGGTGGGAGGTTAATGTTTGTATATGAATCCCTTGATGCAGATTGAAAACAAAAATGAAAGTTGATCCAGCAATGTAATTGAAAAATTTATTCTGAAATTTAAGGTATATTTGAGTATTTATTGAAATGAAAAATTCAAATACTCATCAACTGAAAACAAAAATTAAATTTAATAATACAAAAAAAGACAAATTTTAAAATAATTCACTTTTCGTTTGATTTTAAATCATACAAAGTCAGTACAAAATAAAATATTTCGAGTTTAAAATCTCATGTATTATCCATACCATCGTCACTATTCTCGAAGGTTTTATCAATACATCAAAGATTAATGTTAATAGCGCTCATTCGTTCGAAAGTAACAACAGACCACAAAGATTCTTAGAAAATAAACATTGCGCATGTCGCATTAATTAAGCCAAAGACGTAAAATAGAGCCATAACTTCCTAAATTATTTTCAGTAAATTAAATACCGAAACCGGTCGTTTTGCCTTTCGCTCCAATAAATTTCCTAAGAAATTAAACACTGAGAAGAAAAGTGGTCGGAAATTAGCCTGAGATCGTCGACGTGCTTACTTTTCTCTGTTGGGTGATTTCTTTGGTTGCGAAATTACGCTATACTTTCTTGGAGCACCCTTCGTTAGGCATAAAAGCGTCGTTCTGGATCTGAGGAAGGCTATTTGACACCGAATGGCTTTTATTGAATTGTGCACGGATTAAATCTGTTGAATGGGACGAAAACGAGCCAAGGCATATTTTTGAAACACGGCGAGTCCTCGGTTATGATGCGAAATTAATTAATTCCGAATCGGAAGATGACTGAAGAGTTGGTTTTAATGTAAAATATTGATTATTTTGTTATAAAATGAAGCTGAGATTATTCATTCCAGAATGAGGGAGTGGAATCAAGAAGTTAATCACCTATTCTGGCAGTTAAATAATTATGACCAAAAATTAAAGGAGGCCAGTGGCGTAGGAAGGCGTGTGCGGTAGGTGTGGCCCGAGCCGGGTACCAGCTCTGATGCGGTGACAAATAATGATTGTATGGGACTTGCGTACAATAGCATATGCGGACAAGTCTTTAACTACCGATCAAGGATCTTTCGACAGCAGTCGTGCGACTGATCAAAGAAAGTTTTGAAAGAGGTTACAACAATGTAAATCGTGAGATTTGGTGAAATTTGACATGTTCTTGAACAAAATTAGGATCAATTTGGATAATTTCCACATTATGTGACTTTTTATAGATATTATTTGTTACTCAATGAACTAAGATAAACATATGAGGAAAATCATGGAAATGATATTTCTTCTCATGTATATAATCTCATAAATTCTGCAATATACGCATCTAATAAAACTACACTAACCTCTATCTAACCCTTCTTGTCGATGAGCGACGTATGGCTGATTAGTCGCTTGATTCGTACGCAAATGCCAATAACCGCACCAATATTGCCACACTTAAGTGTCACAACACAACAGAAATTGTCGGTTTTGTATTAATGAGGCTTTTTGTTACATAAAATGACAGGCCGAATAATTTACATGGGCTTTAACAATCGCTAATTGCATCAAATCGCGGGTGAACGACGTGATGCTGTAATGATTTATTATTATTGCGTGTTGCGTGGGGGTTTTCTGTCTCGTTTCTTTTGAGCTGCGCTAGTGCTCAAGTAAACCAACAACAGGTCTTGTGATTCATTGGCTCATCCCTGCCACAAATATCTTCGCCCCAAGTCGTGCTGTGCAACAAGATGAGATTTTCAACTCGAACATCATAATAATATAGTCGGCGCGAAACGTTTAAGATAGTGGGTGGTTAGGTATTGTCCGCTCTAGCCCTCTAAGCGTTTTGTACGTATTTTTCCGTTTCTCATGTTGAATTCAAAAGCAGATAAGTTATTTTTTGTAATGAATAATTTCTTAAACTACCACTGATAAAATGTTTTTTATTTTTTTAGATTTTAATTAATTTAATTTTTTTAGATTAATTTCCTTTTTAGATTTCAGAGACTTGGTTAAACGCAATAAAGTTCCAATTATTCACTTCAAAAGCAAATCAAAATAGCTAACCTCTCAGAGGGCTATAACCGTCCATAAAGTAAACAAGTTTACTTTAGTATCGTTCCATGAGTGAACGGACAATTCATAATATCGCACATTAAAGAGGTTTATTAATAAAAAGGCATTTAACTTTTTTTTTTCATAAAAATTGTTTACAAAATAATTAACATTATGCCCTTTTTACTTAACCAATTGAATAAAAAACATTCTTTCTCTATAAATTTCATTTTATATTTTGGCGGACATGGGGGGTGACAAGTTTAAACTCCGCACTAAATGAGAAATGCATCCAGACCTTGCTATGCCACTGAAGGATGCATTTCTCAATTAGTGTAGATAGATTTTTTGCAGGGAAATCTTCCATGATAGAAAGTATAAACGTTTATCTATTATCCTGCGTAAACCATCAGGAACTTTTCAGAGTATTTGGGAATAGCTACATTAAGCTATCTTTTGCGCAGACTGTAACTGATTTATGGGTATTCGGTCTTGATGAAGTTACAGTTCGCGCAATGGTTTGTCTTTATGCTTTCGCCAGCACATAAGGTCAAACGTCGTTCTCTCCTTAAAGACTTCACGTCCCGTACTGAAATACTTGATACAATTGAAAACAGTCGTTTTCTTCAGTAATGCAACTCCATAAAAAGTCTTCAGCATTTAAAAAAATTCTCTATGCTTTTTCCAACTTCAAAGAAATTTGAATGCGGTGTCGCTGTTCATGAATCTCCATCGCCAACAAGAGCAGGAACATGTAGCAACAAACTAAAACCCCACCTTTAACTATACACAAGCCTCAACGGTCTGACGGTAACTGACATTCCAGTCGAAATCCACCAGCAGAGTGGACAGTGCACGTCGAAAAATACAGGGTGATCATAAATTATTCAACCTATTTTAAAAACTAATAAAAGAACAAACCTATAATGTATTTTTTAATGAGAGAGTAGCTCAAACAGTTTTTTCAGTTACAGCGCACTAAAACTGCAAAATCCAACGCAAGTGTTAAAATGGCCATCGTGCAGCAGAAGGCACGTCTCTGGTTCCATGAAAGCAAATCAATTGCAACAGTACAAAGAATTAAACGGTTATAGTATCGAAATCACTGAGAGAGACTTTTACTCCTTAATCGCTCATATCAACGCTTCATGGGGTTCTTTTTGGAGAACAACAAATTCCATACTCTAACCGAATAATTATTTAAACTACTACAATTGATTTGCTTCCTTAGAACCAGAGAGGTGCCAGACGTCCCTTCTGCTGCATGGTGGCCATTTTTACTCTTGCGTTGGATTGCGCAGATTTAGTACGCCATAACGGCGCGTTATCTATCTGAAAAAAAGATACTTTTTCAGCGACTCTTTCAGAAAAACGAAGTTGCAACATAATGTTTTTTTTTCTATTAATTCTTGAAATGAGCCCAATAATTTATGACCACCCTATATTATCATAAGACTAATAAATGAATCAAACCTTTCAGTTTCATACATAGGGCGAAACATTAGTGGTGAAATAACTAATTATAGGAATTGTCTGTAAGAAATAGATTTCCAGCTAAGGACTTAAAGACCATAATAAAATCTTTATCTGCTTTTCAAGAAAGTATATAAATGGCATGCGATGACTTCATACTAAAAGTGAATTTGTGCGACAATTTATTGCGCTAAAGTTATTTCATATAAAAGTTTTAGTAAGGTAATGAGTTTAATGAAATGAGGTGAAAAAAGTTAATGCGTTTTTTATGAAATCGAATCACTTTTCTCTAATTTAAACACGCTTTTTCCTTTCCTTTTACTTGTTCTAAACTTTTATTGAATTTAATTTTTATACCACTCGAGCCTATATTACTTGGCCATTTTCAAGAGTCTGTAGCTTTCTCATACAATTTTTACTTTATTTTGACAAATGCAAATTATTTGTATAACTTCGGAAATACGGTCAAAAAAGGGCTCTCGCTTCAAAAATCCTCAAAACCTATTCCAAATCCATACAATTTTCTTAATCTCTCCCTTACACTTGGCACAGATGCTTTTCACACGCTTTATTTAACTAGACTTGTAATAATTCATAATTGTAAAAATGGAATTTAGTAATCGATTTTCACTGGCTTCCTGGTGTGTTAGAGTTTGAAATTATGTACACTTGTGTGTTTTCATTGACAATACATATATTAATATTTTCAGAGCTTAATTTTCAGTTATTCGATCAATTTAATAAAATTTTCATTATAGAATAGTGGCGACACCAAGTATTGAATTTGAGTAAGTTTTAATTTAAGATTTCAAGATTCTACAATATCCATAATAATGAAATGCAAAATAGAAATTAAAAACAAAGATAACAAATTACTTTTTATTACACTAATAGAAGTGTGGTTTTAAAAACTGTTTTCATCATATTTATTTCCCAACCGTTTGCTGGCTGGCACATATATCGCATCATAAAACAATAAAGGTTTCACTCCTCTGCCGTCGCTGATCTTTTCAGCTTTTAACCTTTCAGCACACGCACCCATTTTTGAAACATCAGCATAAGCGCGGGGTCACTTTGACCCCAAATTGTTACACACTTTTGTCCATATATTGGCTATATGTACAAAAATAAAATATGGTTAAAGTATAAGAACATTTTCTCGTAAAAATAACTTCTATTTAAGACACAAATGCGATTTTTAACACTCAAAATGAAACTTGAACTTATCTACTTTTTTTCCATACCTTTACTGTAACTTTTCTTCTCTGTTGCGAACGTTCGCACGCTATCATAGCCATAACATTAGATGAATCGGAAACGCTGCTTTTATGCACGTGTTAATTTGACCCCCCCCCCCCAGTAAAAAGGAGAAAACCCCATTTCACAGGTTACTGCTGCTATGATCGTCTTCTTCTAGTTCCCCCACGGAGGTACAGGAAGTAACAGCGGCAAGTTTTAAGAAATTCGCAGAATTTTTTAACAGAAGATAAAGGGTGGGGTGAAAAAAGCCCATGCGTGTGCTAACGGACTAATCACCATGTGAACTATTTCCCTTAAGCAGGCCATTCACATCTAACCCAAAATGGAATTTTTGGAACACGGGAAGGAAAAAGCAATCGTCAAGGTTGAAAACGTATGAAATTAAAAACAAACGATTCGAACCGATGGAAATCCAACGAACTCAAAATCCAACACTTCATGCGACGATTCCAATTTGAGACCACGATGCGAGGGTAGGCGGCACATCAAAGAATCTGCCTAGATTGAAACCTCGCGATGAGGCTAGAAAATCGGAAATCCGCTACAAGGGAGTAGGAATAGGGGAATCACACTTTGGAGCCTCGTGGTAGCACACTTTGGAGCCTAGAGTGAATCTCGGACCTGATTTTTTTACTTGAATGGGTGGAAAAAAATCTAGTCATGGGACAAATGGAATGGGAAGGAGTTCAGATGTATTGCCGGCTGTAACCCTCTGAGGACTACTGTTACACGGGTATGGCAGTTGCTCGTAGAGTTAAGCGTGATGCAGTTCTCAAAGGATTAATTGATACAATGTAGAAACCCATTCAGATGGACTAATTTATTGTTAGTGAGTGAAAATGAAAGCGGCAAACTCTCTTGACCATCGAACAGGAATATAAATCATATATTCGGAACATTTAGAAAAAGGGATAAATATTTTTACATTTCTTCGTCAAAATTATTTATTTGAAAGAAAAATTGAGATCTCCATTAACTGTGCATTTGAGCTTGAAGAAATACTGTAGCAGTTAGAGTAAAGACAGTAATTTAAAATATGAGCTAATGATTAAATATTAAACAAAATGCCGGAGGGTATCATTCATATATTTTTTAAACACTGTTTTTTCTTTTACTTTGAAGACACTTCACTTGTAATCCTCGCGCTGATGAATGTGTTTCTTATACGTATGCAATTATTTTAATTTTGTCTTTTCTACTCAACAGCGATCAAGTGAGACTTTATTAGCAAAATCCAGATTAACATAATTCAGCATTATGGAAATGTTTTCCGCGCGCTCTCGCAGAAAAATCAAATTATCCCAATTCGTAAGATATATTACCTGACTAAGAACCGATAACAACGAAGCATTTTGCTCTGGCGATAGAACAGAAGGAAATTAATGAAGTTAAAGGTATTCTGAATAAATAATTACTTCGAAGGAGCACTCTTCAGAACGAATGTTGCTAAAAAGAAAAGATACAGAAGAGATTCATTCCTCAGTTTTTGAAGAATCGCGGTTAACAGTTCTCTCTATTAATCTTTGGAGTATTTTTCTGTTTTGAAGTAGAGAGAGTAGTATGCATCAAAATTAATTTTCCTGGGACATGCGACAAGATTTTAGATTGATGTACCGAAGAAGAAATGAGTTCCCTCATAATTTTTCTCTGGAATTGCAGATTCGCGGATTGGAATGTGTTCCTTAGGTTCTCATGCGTCAGTTTTAACTTTTTTCTATTGAAACTCTCCAAAGAGCGTTAAAAAAATTTAAGAAATCTCAAAAAACTTCCTTCTACCGTAAAAAGTATTACAAGTGATTTTTAGGCTTCAAACATTTCAGTTCATTTTATGAAAGTACACTGAAAGCTTGGAAAATTAGATATTTTAAAAAGTAGAATAAAAATGTATAACTTAGGTTAAAAAATGTAAATATATTGCGAAAAATCTAAAATAAATAATGTTTAAACATTATTTTTCATCAGAATTTTAAAATATTCGCTCTCTTATATTTTAACGTTGTCAATTCTGGTGACCGTGTAAATTGAATATAACTGTGATCTCGAATGAATCAGAGGAGTTCGAATACGGTAAAATGCATCAGATTGCTAAATTATATCGCAATTCTATGTAATTAAGAAATTTAATGAAACTTTGCTTTACCAGCTTATAAAATACCTTTCTAAATAAGATATCGGTAGACACATCGATGCAGAAAATGTATTTGAAATTTCTTGAATTATGAATAACTAATGATTATGTTGAATCGAAAATGCCTACAATGTTAATGAGTGAATCAAAGGTACGTTTCGATCACGTTGCATATCGAAATCGCTTCTCACCTTATACTGAGATTATTAAATTCATGAAATAAGAGTGTTCTGAAGAAATGGATGAGACTACATTGCAAAGGTATTGGAAGATAGGAAATGGATGAGACTACATTGCAAAGGTACTGGAAGATAGGAAATGGATGAGACTACATTACAAAGGTACTGGAAGATAGGAAATGCACGCACTACTCCATAAAATGCAATATTTTATTGAAATTCTTCTTTGTAACAGTGGTATTTCTTTTTTACAATCAAGTCAATTACTGGCTCATAAAAATTAAATTGAAATTTTCTCTGAGAACGTTTCATAAATTGATTAGGGAAGTTGATTTTTAAAAAAAATATCAAAAGATAAATTACTTGGAAAAGCAACTAAAATTCCAGCAAAGACGCATTCTGATTTAACCTAGAAAATACATGTTTCATGATCCATAATAATTCTTAACCTTTATAAAACTATGTAGACAATAGCTCAAACGTCTTCTTAAAATCGCAATTTTGACAAAGTGATAGAAAAGCTCTGTGTTTCTAAATACGGGAAAATAAGATCACCTTTCCCTTTCAAACGCCCGTGCGGCTTCTATTCTGATCTCACAATAGTTACCAATCTACCCTCTTTATATTGAGTGACTGAAGATCATAGGAGAGTGAATATGTATGGCATATGATTAACAAGAATAGTGCATAGTGAGGCGTCAAATATCATTTTCTTAGTGACGCAATAATTGCACAATCCGAATGCATAAAAAGAAATTCTGCTTTTAAAGCAACTATACCATTCGCAAGTAAAATACTACATAGGTTGTAAATGAATGTCATTTTCAAATTTAACTATTTAATATACTGAAGAGAAGAAGACGGTGAATATATATCGCATATGATTTGGTACAATAGATCCGAATTGAGACGTGAATTTCATTCCTTTACTGGCACAATAGTTACACAGCCCGTATGCAAAAAAAGAAATTTCGTTGGTAAAGCAACTATACTATTCGCAAGTAAAATATTACATAGGTTGTAAATGAATGTCATTTTCAACCTTAACTATGTAATATACTGAAGATAATCAGACGGTGAATATATATTGCATATGATTCGGTACAATAGTTCATTGTCAGACGTGAAATTTCATTTCTTTAATGGCACAGTAGTTGCACAGCCTGTACGCGAAAAAAGAAATTCTGATGGTCAAGCAACTATAGCGTCCACAAGAAAAATGCCTACATGGATTGTAAATGAATGTCAATTTCCAGCCTAACAATGCCCTGAGAAAAACAGAGAAATAGATCTAGCTTATGATTAGCTAGAACAGTTCATCGTGAGGCGTGAAATTTAACTTCTTTACTGACACAGTAGTTGCACAGCCTTTGTGCAGAAATAGAAATCCTGCTGGTAAAGCAACAATAGCGTCCGTAATGCAAATGCTGCCTAAGTTGTAAATGCATATCATTTTCAAACTCAACTACTTAATACACATTATAATATCACTTCATGCAATCAATGTTATATAGGATTTTTAAATCAAATTTTATACATAAGAGCCATCACATTTATAGCTCACAGCACTGTAAAAGCAGAAGTAAAAGATATATGACCTTTCCAGAATAGAAGTAGACCAAGCCGAAAGCACGTTCTAAAAACAATTAGGTTGTTCGAGAAGAAATGAAAACTAAAGATACGTGTTTGTTATAACTGCTGGTAAAATGAGTGAAATGTGCCCTTATAATTTTTGACCGCTGCCATACGTCACCGCAATTACATCACTTTCTTCGTCCACGGTAATAGTTTTATGGTGCACCATAAAAATGGTATACAGAGCACATTAGGCATCATCTGAGGCTCGGAAATTCGTGCTTCGTCCATCCGGACTTCTTTTATTGGTAATAAAACATCTGGAGATGCCTCGGATGTCTGAATGTACTGGTGAGGATTCATTTAGTGCTTTTCAAGAAAGCCACTCCGAAATAAAGAGTATTGGATGCACTCTGGAATTTTTCCCAAACTTGGCAAGGGGACAGAGATTTAGCAATCTAAAATGAGAAAGTGTTCCTCTATAGAGGTGGAATGTATGGAGTTCGCATTTTTCAATTAGTAAAATTGTATTGACGTTCCGTTGATTATACGCTTATCAGTTTTGTTTTCGCCACTGTCTAATTAGATGACAACCTCTCGCTTGCGATTGTGTTGTCGTATTTATCCATCTAACTGAACATTGGACATGTTTATAGATTGCTCGTCCTTATATTTCATCGACGTATGACGTCTACGAATGACTAAGTTTAGATTATAAGTTTAAAAATACCGTAATTTCATGTATGAGTGGAGATTGGTCAAAAGAGTTCAGGGATTAAGGTACTCGACTAGGTTCGGAGAAAAAATTATAAAAAAGCATGTACAAAAAAGACTTACAGAGCTCAGTAGCAAAAATAGGCTTAAATAGTCACAATTAGAAATAAAAATTCATATATCATCAGTAGTTTTTAATACCAGACATTTCTCCGATGTGCCTGCTTTGAAGGTTTTGTTTTTCACTATTGTCCGCTCGCGTCTTGAGTACTGTTGTCTTGTCTGGGACCCTTACTGTAAAAATAAAATTAAAATTATTGAACAGGTACAAACTAGGTTTTTGCGTTACTTATTTTACCGAACAAATCACTATTATTCACCAGACTTATCCTCATCTCATTTATGTAACATCTTTGGCATTCACAGTTTGAGGGTCCCACGTGATCTTTCTTGTCTTTTATTTTATCATAAGATAATTAATGATGCCATTGATTGCAGTGATATATTGAGTTGTATCACTTTTTCTATGCCGACTTGAAATCTGAGGAAGAGTTGCTTATGTGTTCATGTATTTACCAGGTTTAATTACAAACGTAATTTTTCTATTCATAAATTTTACAAGATTTTTAACAGGTAATCTGATTATCTTGATGTGTTTAATATGTCTTATGGTGTTTTTAAGACTGAATGTTTACGGCTTTTGTGTTCTTGAAGTGTTCTTATTTTGTGTGCTTTTTAAAACCGTGTTGTGTTTTTAGTGATTTCTGTGTCTATCTATTGTTTTTATTAATCTGTATTTTACGGCTATTTAGTGTTTGTTTCTGTATCATGCACTCTGTAATTGGAGTTTATTCTGTAGTGTCCATTTTCTAAATAAATAAATAAAAATAATATTTTTTTCAAGAATTTTAATAAAAATTCCAACATTAAGAAAAACAGCATAATTGAGAAAATATGGGGCATATTTAATTTTAATTTCGCATGCGTACTTCTCAAGCTATTGCGAATGTAATAGACGACAAGATAAAATTTATTTTAAAAAATAAATATTTTATGAACATTCAAAATTTGCGACATTCATTTTTCACCAAAATTATCCTATCCTTCGAACTGAAAGTGACTGTAAAACATGACTAATTAAAGCTATCTTACAATCTGCGGTCTATTACACTCTCAAAGGGTGTTGACACATGTGTACCAAATTTTAATGAATTCTTTTACAGATATCACGTTTATTGAGGGCCAATTTTTGTGAAATTTTCATTTTTCAGAAAACACATTTAAAAAATATAATAACACATTAGTTCAAATAAATACCAAAGAATAAAATATTCAAGGAATGAGAAACAAACACTGTTTTAGTATCTTTAAAGTTGTGACTTTACTTTTAGATCATAAAAAAAGTTTCTGAATTGTTCTTCGAAAATCGCTTTTTCAACCCAGTCGGATATCTTAATATACAGGACGTCCGATCTATTCGTGGCCCAATAGTTAATTTTTAAACCAATAGAGGTAGATATTACTACAGTATACTTCCATTTGGTTAAAAACTCTTTAAATCAGAGGTTTCCAACCTGTGGGGCGCGTACCCAGAGAAGAGTCGGTAATGGCGGATACAAAAAAACATAAGGGATAAAAAATTTTAGAGAATTTTGTTTTCCTATGTTCGCGTGAAAAGTAAAAGTGAAAGTTGTGCAAGTCCTAAACCTACCCTCAAAATAAATAAGAAAAAAACAAAAGGATGTGTAATTTTTAACTATCTTATAAGTTAATTCCAAATTATTACAATGCTGATTTCATTTGTTTTGACGTTGAATTAATATTATTATAAAAATGGAAAAAAAATTAAAATCAAAAATAAGTCCTGCAAATGTTATAAATTCCAGACATTTGACGCTTAAGCTTACATAGGCCCTTAACATTATTGATGAAAACTTCTTTGAATAGACGAATGGTTGGAGGGGGGAGATGACAGTAGGGGGTACACGAGAATAAAAATATTAATCAAGAGGTACGCCAGGGAAAAAAGTTTGGGAACCCCTACTTTAAATGAATAATATAATTTTTTTGTCGTTTGAGTAAATGATTGTACTGCTGAAACAAATTAGGAAATCTGAATTTTCATACACTCCCCGGTTGCTATTAGTTATATATACTAAAGCAGTTTTGATACAATAATAGTTTATACAAAGAATGTCCCACCCATCTGTGGCCAAAAGTGACCGAGTTATGTATCTAATTTTCAACATTTTAGTCATTTTACACCTTTTCAACATCCGTATCCAGGAAGATCTATCGATAAACGGACGCCGCTTCCTCAAGGCAGCAGATTGGCTTAAAATAATGAAATTCAGTGTTACATAATTATATCAATTTTGGTCGCCAAAAAAAGTAACTTTTTCTATTTGAAATGTTAGTGTGTCAAGCTCATTTTACTGAAGATAACGAAAAAGACCGGGGAACTAAATAAAAATATAGAGTATTTACTTTTTTCAGTAGTACATATATTAACTGACACAATATGAAAAATATTGTTTTGTTTCATTTAAAACATTTTTCCACTTAGAATGTATGCTTATTTCTAACGGTTTAGGAACTGGCTATTGTGGCATGATTAGAAAGAACACCATATATGCTTGTAGTCATGCTATATATAAATGCTGTACCAAAACAACTGTTTAGGAATTGGC
>BGPR01007689.1:44929-69332 GCA_013235015.1 Araneus ventricosus
TATTTTGATAACAAAACATTTAATTTAGCTTAGTTAAATAAAGCTTGTCATTAAGTTATTTATTATTTTGTTAATTATCTTTGAAAGATTTCAGTTTCTTTCATTTATCGTGAAATATTTTGAAAATTATTTCCAAAGAAAAAAATTTTTTGTGAATATTCTGAAGGTATTTTTAAAAAAATAGTTTTTTAGAAAACTAATTAAAGCTCATTTGTGAATAAAGTCAATATTAATTAAGAAGATTTTCAACTCTGCAGATACAATTTAGATTTATGAAGATTTTGAGGAATGCCTTTTGAAAGTTTAAAATGTCAGAAAATAACATAAATGTGATTAGTATTTCGGAAATTTATTTTTATGAAGACTCATTATCGTTTGAAATGATTAAATGCAAGTTAAAAATAACGACATCTCTCACTATACTAACTGTCAGAGGTTTTTGAGAGATTTCTTGTTGAAAACCGAATTTTTCTATTCTCTATGGAGTGTTTTGTTTCAAAACCATCTTCTTTCGATCTTGTACTTGCTCCTGAAAAGGATAGATGAATAAAAATGAAAAAAATACTTTTTTATTTCTGCCAATAGAACCAGAAATAAGTGCTTAAATATTTTGAGATGAGATCAAAATATAATAAAACATCTAAAAATTTATTTATGTCAAAACATGAAACAGTGGTTAATCCTATTACCATCTAATTTTTTTAGGTTGATTGTGGCTTAGTGCTTTATGGATCACTAACTTTTTCTTGTATTAAAATAACTGTAAACCCAATTTATAATATTTCGAAATTTTAAGAAATATCATTTTCATGTAGTTGAACACCATATTTGTTGATGTACACGTCAATAGTTATATAAGTATATTTTTGCAAGTTATGAGAAGTATTATTGCAATTATTTATTATAATGTTTATTCTTTGCAATTTTAGTTAGCCCGTTTATTTCGCTTATTCTTTGAAATACTTAGTATATTAGAAAAGATATCAGCATTTGCAGTAAATTATTTTTTACTGAGCATACGTAACTGACGTACGTAATTTTTCTTTCACAATTTAAGAACCAGATACATAGCACAAATTAAATAAAACTTACTGTTCAGTACCATTAAGATTCAGAAAGATATCGGCATTTTGGCCAGAGCTGTTTTATTTTAAATGCCACCTGCTGCCTCCAGATGGCGTTTGCGCACCCACGTTTCTATGCGATTTCGGTTGCTTACGTATGCCTGACGTACCGTTAAAGTTTGGCTACGCATTTTTGAAACACCCTGTCATGCCACCAACCTCCACTCAATTGTGCCGTCCCTCAGTCAAAAGAAATGAAGTGAACTATTGGAGAGACATTTGCGCGGGAGAGGAGGTGGCAGGTGCCCTTAATGAAATTGGGTTTCTGCACGGAGAGTGTGCAGGTGTGTGTAACATCCAGATGTGGACTCCGAGTAATTATGAGTAATCTTGAACATGAATCGCAATTGTGCATATGTATTTGGCTCCTATTTAAATAGTATACAGTTCCTATTAATAAACTAGTGAAAGGAAAAAGTGAATATATTACAATCTGTAGTACACAATTCTTACATACCATGTATATACGAGGTATGTCCGGAAAGTAAGTACCGTTTTGGAAAAACTCGCATAAAAAATGTTTTTACAAAACAAAATTTATTTTTACATGAAAGAGCATTTCGTAAACTATTTTTCTACATAGTTACTACCATTGTTCAGACATTTATCATAGCGAGAAACCAACTTGTCTATACCCTCTTCAAAGAAAGATGCCGCCAGTGAAGACTGCCACTGCTGAACACCGCTTTTTTGCGTCGTCATCGCTGTCAAAGCGCCTACCTCTAAAATCACGCTTCAGGTTCAAGAAAAAACCCAAGTTTCATTACCGATCACAATTTTGTTTAGAAATTCATTGCCGTCTTCACTGCATCGGGTACGAAAATTCAAAGCACTGCCAAGTCACTTCGTTTTGTGGACATCCGTAAGCATTTTCGGAACCCAACGGGAACACAATTTGCGATAATTTAAGCGATTTGTGACAATCTCATGCAAAACAGTTTTTGAAATTTGTGGAAACTCATCAAAAAGCATTCTTATTGTGAACCGTCTGTTTTCACGAATTTTCTCATTCACTTTCGCAACCAAACCATCATTGACAACAGAAGGTCGACCACACCGTGCTTCGTCATGAACATTGGTGCGTCCATCATTAAATTGTCGAACCCACTTTCTAATCATTCCATCAGTCATTACATTTTCACCATAAATCTCTACAAGTTGACAATGAATTTCAGCTGGCTTAACTTTCTTTGCGTTCAAAAACCGTATTACAGAACGCACTTCACAGTCGGCGGGATCGGCAATCGTCTTAAACATTTTGAACGCTCAATAACACATGTAAACACAACACAATCCGGCTGCAATGGCGTCAGTGGACAGACAATGAACCAGAGACACGTACGCACATGCGCGGAACTGCGACACTATCGCTGCGGTGGCGGTAGAACGAAACGGTACTTACTTTCCGGACACGCCTCGTATATTAAAAAGTAGTATACAAAAACTAGTAAAATAATCTGATGTTTTTATAGTGAAGTATTGTTGCCCATTTTTAAGCAATAATTTCGAGCGCACATTCTTTGTATTGATTAGTAATGTTTCCCACAACTTGCAGTCGGAGAGTTTCAGCTTATTTCGCAATCTGCGGAGAAATCCAGATTATTGATGCCAGGATTTCGTTACACCGCTTCTGTTCATTTGTGGATG
This sequence comes from Araneus ventricosus, assembly GCA_013235015.1. Lineage (NCBI taxonomy): Eukaryota > Metazoa > Arthropoda > Arachnida > Araneae > Araneidae > Araneus > Araneus ventricosus. The sequence continues at coordinate 47,701 of BGPR01007689.1, forward strand.
ATTTATTCGCAAATGTAAGGATATCCTAATTATTTTTATATAGAAGGCAGCCGTCTATTATTACCCTATATTATGATTCAACCCTCGACTATAATAAATAAATGTCTAACAACTATTACCCTCTATTATGATATGTAGGCAACCCTCAATTACGATTTTTAGTATCCTAAGGAACGAGGTTTAATACTGACTTTTAAGCAGAACGAAAAATTAGCAGAAATGTGAGGTTACATATATAATGTAATAAAAAAACATATAATTTTATTGTTATAATGAAGTTTTCGTAAATAAAGTAGATTTCACCAAATGTATATTGTTTCTATACGTATCAAGTAACTTTTTAATTAAGAAATTTTCCTTTTCCACTACTAAACACTACTTATCTAGGGTGTTTACTTTCCGAACACATATTTCCATTCTCTGAATTTCCTTCAGGATGATTATGGTTAGTCTCGGTTTCTTTTTTTTCAAATTTGTTACTGTAAATTAAGGTTGTTTTGTTTTAGCCGAGAGATCCTTGCGATTTAGTTTGTGGGGCTAAAAAGCTGGGACTTTATTCATAAACTTCCGGCTTCTTTCATTGCAAACATTTTCGTTCAGGAATTATCGTTCCAGTAGTTCGGAGAGGCACGTCCTGCCGCACTCTGAATTATAGTGGCATATTCCAGTTGACTTCCGAAATGTATTGGATTAAAATATTTTTAAATAAGAAACAAAGAATTTTATTAAGAGAGTTTACCTGAATAACTGCGTAATAACTGTTCAATAACTTTGTTAATGTTTTTTTACTCTTTGAAGAAAGACTCTGTACATCTCTTAAACTCCTAATACGTTTTTCAAATCCTTTTAACCCTGCACTTCTGTTCGCATTTACTATGCACACCTAACTTTCGGAAAAATATGACCCGAACACTAATTACTAAGTACAAGGGGCTATGTTCTGTCTCAGAACAATATTATGTTAAAGATATATAAGATAGATTTTAGCAAACTAAACTTGATATATTTCAAAAATAATACATTGGGTATGTAAATATAAGCATATGTATGTAAAATAAAAAGATGAATTAGAATATTTTTTAACATCTTAAACTCCTTTTTATTTCCAATTCAGACAAATATATGACACATGTTGCTTGCAGATATGTCTTTTACAATTCTTGCACAACAAATTTGTTTTATTATCATTGCTTGATTGACAGAACATGAATCGGGCAAGTTTATTATTCAACTGTAAATCAACAATAGATATGGATGATAAATTATTTTCCCATTTATCCTGTATTCTTTTGATTATGCTACGTGATTATTTATTCGTTTAGAGATGTTGTTTTGCCTGAATATGTCAAGTAATTAATAAGTTGCTTAGTCCTTCTAAAAACAAGCTTTTCGTTAATTTGCTTTCATTTCATTTTTATTTTTCGGTGTCCAGAGAATAATTGCATTAAAAACTGAGCTATGCAGCATATTATAAAATATAACCATAAACCAGCGAATTTTTTTCCCTTTTGTATATGTATTCAAAAGTTGATCAAGCGTATCCACAGTTCCTTTACTGGCACTGTACTCTAATATCTATTCCGGTGTTTTTGTCAAGTCTGTTACTATTTGATTTATCAAAAGGCATTGTGCTCATAAAAATGATTATCCTTTCTTTTCCATATATACCTTCTCGCCTACAGTAATTCTCATTTTTGATCATATAATTCCGGACTGTAGACCTGAATAAAGTTTCAAATGCACTTCTTTACAACCCTTATTCTTGATGTTGAATACCTAGATACGCTTGGAGAGATGTTTTCATAAAATTAGCAGAATTCAGGCAGCCAGAACGTGGAAGCGGTTCCAATGACCTCTTTGTATTTTGATGTTTGGACTGAATATGATGCACTTCATAAACAGTTCGAATAAGAATATTGCCATCATAATTAGAAGTTTTACTTTCCCCACTTGTATGATTTTCATGTTCAGAAACTTCGCAAACAAGTGTTTCAATAAGTTGAGCTATTTAAGCTTCACTCACATATTTGCTAATCGCTATTATTTTTTTACGTCATTATAGTGTCTAGAATTATTGATATTTCTATATGTGTGTTTTGTTCTCATACAACTCTCAATGATTTGATACTGCACCCTACAACCTTACTGGAGATAACGTATCATGTGTTCTAGCTATCGCTCTTTCTGACCTTCAATGAACTTGTCTGTTTATGTAAAACACGTTACATGACTTTTAATTAATTTATTTATGTCGTTTCCTGTTGAATTAATAATAGATTTTGCAAGTTTTTACGTACAATTAAGATAAAACATTATCGGGTCATATTAGCTCGAACGATACATTAATACAATTTATAAAAATGAACAGAAAATTTATACAGAAAAGGAATTCTTTTTCAGAGAAATAACATATAACACAAACAAAGTCAAGAAATGTCTATAAAAAATCTCTGAACAGCCGTTATTTGCAAGAAGTTGAAAAATGTTTTGGCTCAAATAACCTCAATAATAAGAAGAGTAGGGTTAGGATTCAGAGTCTACAGATTATATTTTTTATTTTTTGTTCTTTTTATATTATGCATTCTGTAACTGCATCTTTTTCTGTAGTGTGCAATTTCTTTAAATAAATGAATATATTTTATTTCAGAAATAGATGTCAACTGTGATTTTGATATCGAGTCAACTGGTTGTATAAGTCGATAAACTTTATTCTTTCAAATAAACTTTATTTCAATAAAAAAAAAATACCGCTTATATTTTGCTTGCCATTTTGAATCGCACTGTACATTAATTGTGTGCTAACACAAAGTACCATAAATTTAAACCTTCTTTCCAAAAAAGTTCCCATTTAATCTCAACTAGCTGTTATGCCCTGTGTTGTTCGTGATTAAAATACTTTTATGTCTAATATTTTTAATGAAAAAACTATTTTTGTAAAGAAAATTATAATACATAAAAAATCCCTTAGCGTCTGAAACGTTTTTCTTCAAATTTCGTTCATGCATAGTGAAGTATAAGAAGGATTTTGACGAATGTTTTGGGACAATTAATTAAACAGTTAAATTTTCAGTATTAAAAAAATCATATCAATAGTTGTTCCTGATATAAATTATGAATAGTCTACTTTTAAACATTTTCCTTAGTGTTCTTCCTGAATTTTGTTCATATGTTCTAGCAACAGCTCTTCATACGTATTCTTGTTTTAAAGAATAAAAATATGCATTGCTACAAATTTTAATTTTAAACACAATTAATTTTTTTTAAATTATTGAAATGAGAGCAACAATTTGAACGCAAATGAAGTTTGAATTGCTGAAAAGGTTTTTTGAAAATTTAATGCAGTATAAAAGTAGTTATTATAACATAGCACTTTTGAAAAATATCTCGGAAAAACGCGAAATATTGCTTAATTTTTAATTAATTAAAGTTTTAATTAACCTTTAACTTTAACTTCTAAACTTTAACTTTTAAACTTTAACTAAAGTTTTGATTAACTTTTAACTTCTAAACTTTAACTAAAGTTTTAATTAACTTTAACTTTAACTTTCAAACTTTAGCTAAAGTTTTATTTAACTTTTAACTTTAACTTTTAAACTTTAACTGAAGTTTTAATTAACTTTTGGGTTATTTAAAAGTTGACAATTATCTTTCACTTCTTGTATAACATATTTACAGAAATAAAAAGAAATTTGTTCAAAGTCTCACCTTTACCTAGCAACGAAGTGTGAATAAAATGCTTTATTTCAAAATCGTTTGCAAGTAATCCCTTTCTTTAAATTTTTTTAAAAATTCATAAAATTTAAAGCAAACATTGCAAGGAAATAAAACTGATATCATTGAAAAGGGAAAAATTTAAAGTTTAAGATGGTATAAAAATATTTTTTGTCGGGCTATTTGCTCCGAAATTTAGGCGGAAAAACCGTTTCGGTTAATTTCTAATTAACTGACAGTTTAATTAAGTTTTGGACTTGAAAAAGTTCATAAGTGTCTTCCGCTTGTCTTAAATAATAAGTGTGCAAAATTTGGTTGAAAACAGTCCATTGGTTTAGGAGAAGATGTGGAACATAGCCACTTACCCACATACATAGCCACAATGACTTTTATTTATATTAAGATTAACGCAACGCAAATAGCTTAAGCCACAATTCACAGTATAGCAAAGTTTTCTTGAATACCGAAAATTTCAGACTTTGAAATCTTTGATGATCTTTGGCGAAAAGAAATTTCTTCCTCCAATGACTTTGAAGCACTGCATACGAATTCAATAGGTTTCAATTAATATTTACATGTCAAATGTGAATAATGTAGCGAAAACTGGGTGATCCTAACATTTTTTGATCAACGCAGAAAATTCTCTCGTGTTGCAAATATCAAATTTTGCTTTTTGTTTGGGTTCTCAAGAAAAATGTTCAAATCGTCATAATTTTTTTAATGAAAATTCATTATAGAGAGCTTTCTTAAATTCATTTTTAGAATCAAACATTTATTCTAGAACTACAATAAGTTTTAGAATAAAACTTACTGTAGTACAAAATAAAATCTTTGTATATAGAAAATAGTGCAAAAATACCTGATTTTGTCTATTTTTTAACAAGTTGTTTTCAATATTTCCTTGCACATTAGTGTTATCTACCTAGTATATTTTTATTATACGATCTTTTTCCGTTTTTTTCTATGAATCTTTACTTAAAGATTAATAATAATAATAATTTGTTGGTTCATAGATTAATAGATAAAAGTAAGAGTTGGACCAAATTTATTTTCAAGAAGAATATGAAACTTTTATTTGCTGTAGTTTTCGACATTTTTGTTTCAAATTTCTCTAGATATATATATATATATATTATCTACAAATTTTATACACTTATTTTTCTTCCTTCGGCAAGGATATTGACCCTTGTCAAAAGGATTTCGTTCCCTAGTACGATCGAAAATTGTATCAAAAATTTATTTACTAAAACAGAGATTCAGTTTTTATAATTCTTATATAAACGTTACTAATAAGCTAAAGAATACCAAATGAAACATTTTTAAAAAGATCTACTAACAAAATATGTGTTGAAGCTTACAGGGCTCTTCTTAATGCAAAATATATAAAAAAAATTACTTAGGAATAAGTTTATCTTTTATGAAATTATAAATCGTGTGTTTCTTTTATACTCGCATAAAATTGCAAAGTAATATCGACCAACAATGTTTTCAAAATCTCTGAAAATTTTTAAATTGACTGGATAAAACTCAAAATAAAAATGAAGAATTAGCATGCGCAAAAATTCACAAACAAACATTTATCTCAAATCCACAACTGTATTCAGAAATCTTTTGCAGATTTAACCGTGTGGTTTACACCGAAAAACATTTCACTTATGTAACAGTGAATTCTAGCAAGTCTTGAATAAATTAACAGATTTGAACAGCCTGCAGTAAGAATGAATGACCACTGTTTACAAGTTAGTGCCTACATCACTTTTCAAAGAATTCCGATGAACTGACAACGAATGACCATTTTCACCGACGGAATATATCTTTAGCGAGAATTTTCACATGAGTATATACTGTCCATCTTCGATTTTCATAGTTTCTACACTAAAGTATTTCAATTGTTTGTTTTCTCAATTTGTCATAGAAAAGAGCGGTTTTGTTTGAGATGTCAATGAACTCGATGCTTGGCACAAGTGTGGTGGATATGCAGAGCGCCTGCTCTTGATAGAGGCAGACAGGTAATCGGAAATCACAAATTAAATAATTATCGCATCGGTACGTCTTATTTTGTGTGGATCGAGTCCGAAATAGGACAAGGAGAAATGGTTCTCTAGTTAAATTTATGATAAATTTAATAAAAAGAGTTTTTAAAGCACATTTTTAATAGTGTGCTAAGAACCCAGGTACCGCAACATGTTGCACGATATTATATAATATTATATGATATTGTGCAATATTACGCAGTATTTCGAATATTGTTCAATATCGTTACAGCAATTTACAATGTTTTTGTGCTACTGGGCAAGTTGGATTCTTTTATTTAAATATTTTTCATTTTTTAGTCTCTGATTAATAATTCATAATTATAAATATATAGGTTACTGAAATTATTTTTTTCAAACTGACTACCAGGCGGCGTCACTTCTACAGAATCAAAATTTAATGAAATTAATATATTAACTGATATTTAAGCTCTGAAAATATTAAAATAGTGCGTTGCCATTGATAGCGCACAACTGTACAGAAATTCAGAATTGTAATACATCAAGAAATGAGTGGAAAACTGATTACAAGATTTAATCCTTACAAAGATGAAACAAATTAAGTTAAATAAAAATGTCTTCAAATATTTTGTTATTTCGTGTTAGAATTCTCTGAGAATAAAAACTACAAGCATTTAAAATTTTGCTCAATAAGTCACTTTATATTATAATTATTATTTATGATTAATTTTCAAATTAATTGACTAAGAAAATTTTGTTTAACCCTTCACTATTTGTTATAATAATTTTTTGTAAAATAAATCTGCAATTTATTGAAAAATTGAAAAATCTTACAAGGTTTTCTAAATGCAAGTAATTTTGATTATTTTGTCTGAAATCTTATTATCTAACATGTTTTACTTATACTGTTATAGTTATTATTATTTTTCATAAGTGCTGAGGATACAATAAAAACCGGTTAAAATCATCACACTAAGTATATGACAAATTTATCCCTATTTTAAATTACGCTGTATGATTCTTATCAAAATTTAATTGATTTGCAAGATTTAGGTATTCGTTTGAGTGTCAGTGCCTATACACTTTTCTTTAATATGAGTGTACACAGGGACCTTACGAAAACATCCAAAATTCAGCTAAAGAATATTTTATGTCTATCTAGAGAAATCCCTAGAATAAGATTTAAGAGTGAGTTGGAATAGGTTTCACTAAGTAAAAGGATGCAGTACAAGACCGCAAGCAAAAGATTTCACCTGATTGTTTTAAAAGATGAAGAATTTGAATTACCACCAAATATTGAATTTCATATGCGGCAGCTTGATGCGTTTTTATTTCATCACTTTCATATGGACAAGAATACACAAATAAAAACAACTTCATCGGCGAACTTAGTGCAAACTTCGACGTGGATCACTAAGTCTGTTGGTAAAGGAATATGCCAACTTTCATCTATGCAGTTTGTTACGTTTTGAGTTATTGTTTTCACATGCACACGGAGGGACATCTAGACGAACTTCCAGTAGAAATTAAAAATTTTGGTGCAAAAACCTCATACTAAATTTAATCTGTCTGTCTTGATTCGTTCTTGAGTTAGAATGGCAGACAAGCAGATTTCTAAAAATATATTTCCTGCGTCAAGAAGGTTTAAATAAAAATCTCCAGGTCGAAATCTTTGGTGAATACAGTCCTTTCTCTTTCTATGCTTCTTATACGAAAGAGTAAAAATATTCTTTGGAACAATAGATTAAAACTTTCAGAACACAGTTCAGAAAACCGCGAGCAGAGTTTCGGAAGGAGGGGAAAAAATCGTTTAAGTGACAAAACTGTCTGACTCGGTATGGAAAAGTGTTGACAACCCGGACTTTTTACACAAACTGAAAATGTCAGATCATGGTAAAGGAATATGCTTACTTCCAGACTATCCCAACTTGAATTACTTGGGAATAAGAACAAATACTATATGTCATTTTCCACATTTCGCTCAAAGAACTGGTTTGTGCGCCGTGAGACATTACATATGTTACCTCTCCAAATATGAGACGGAATAAATGCTTAAATTAGTAACTCTGAAAAGTTTTCACTTATACAAAACGTACAAAGAAATTTTGCTAAGAACGCAACCATCTAAAAATTCAGGAATCGGACCTTACTGACTGAAACACTTTTGTTTCTTTTTAAACTATATCTAAGTGTATGTCTATGAGCACAATCATGCAAAAAGTTAGAGGAATAAAATTTCCTGTGATGTCTTCATATAAAAACTGTAGATTTAGAAGAGATTTTTGAACGAAATCCATCTACGGAAAGTCTATCTGTCTACTGGTCGTGTGTATGTAAACACAATAATTGAAAAGCGCAATAAACTACACAAATGAAAAGTGGTATGCGGTCTTGATATCAAGTTGCAGATCTTTATCATATTTTGTACTCAATCGTTTATAGGGCAGAGGTACAAAATATAAACTCGATTTTCTTCACTATTCTACAACACTTAGCTATAATGCACCGTATCGTACATGTATATTGCAATTGAAACAAAGATTCTGAAGAAATATTTAGGAAGGATAAATATTACTAAATTATAGGTGAAATATTTTTAAAATCATTTCAGACACTAGTATAAGCACACTTTACACAAAATGGTTCAAGATCAGTAGGAGCAAAATATGCAAAATATTTTTGATCTCCAAAATATATTTTAAATACTTTTTGTACTCAAACTCTTACTTGAAGTAAAATCGATTTCACGTTAATTATTATTTTACAGTAACTCAGGCAAATTTGTATTGTGTCATTACTTCTTCATTCAAAGACATGCCGACAGCTTTATAAAAGATTTTTACTGATATATACAACTATTTAAAAGAGAAATACCAAAGTCCTAAACTAAGAATAATGCCACTAAAATCACAGACCTGCTTTCATTTGTGACCGCTTATGAAACATTTTTTAATAGAAAAATACTTGTTCGGAGATGACTTGTACATGATTTTAAAACTAAATCTTGCATTTAAAGTCACTTAAAAGCAGTAAAAAGTGGCATCTACAGGAAACATTATGCATTGCAGGGTTAGTAACCTTTATCGGTGAAGAATACAAAAATGTAAGGCGATTTACGAATGTGTACATAATGTTTAGAACAAAATGAATTTCTCATCGAATTTAATATCAAAATTAACGATCTAGTTTCTCCTGTAGTTGCTTGTTTTAGGCGAAAATACAATGTTTTAGGCAGTGTAAATTTTATTTATCCGGACAGTTTAACAAAAGAGGTAGCAATATAGTGATTCTGAAGATGATTCGCTAACATTCATAGTGATGAGTGAAAATGAAGACGGCGAGCAATTTATTTTCACCTAGAGCTAAGTTCTAGAGCAGTTAAGAAAACTGTTAGGTCCCTGAAAGAAAAAAATTCGCAAAATACACACCGGTATCTAAAAAAATATTAATATTGCAAATTGCTTATAAAGCAACAATAACTTCTGATATAAAATCCAACATCTTTCATCGATTTTACGGCTTATAAAGCAACCACAGCTTTGGATATTCAATTATCCAACAATGTCATTATCTTAGCTAGAAAGAATATTCATTACATTTCCTCTCCACAACATCGAATCCCTTATGATTTTCCAATGCTGTTCGAATACTCCAGTAATTAATCATTTAAGGCTTTCCTTTCTGGTTAATATATACTCACTTAGGAAAACGCAGAGACTTGTTACAGACCAGTTCCCTAACTCGTATGTTTTAATTAAATGAAATTAACTAACTGTTAATAAATTGCCTCTCATGGCAAACCATGTGATCTGGCAACTGAAATTCGCATAGATAAACTGAACTGCTAATCTTGAATCATAACCAATTGGATCAACTTTCTAAAAGGTGGGAATAAATTTTCTGAGCAAGACGTTCGTTGTAGTCCTGTATTTTTAGTCAGAAACTCTGAACATATAGATATGAAAAACATATTTTAAGGTTATGTTATTTTTGTTCTTATGATTTTAATTAAAATCGAAAATAAATTAATAAATCGCTGAAAATCATGCTGTAATAAAAATAAACATAATTGATCTCAAAATAAAAATTCTCACAGAACATATTGTTCAGCTACAGTGATGAAATTGATAGCTTAATAAAATGTTATTATTTTTAAGGATGATACTTAATATATATATATATATATATATATATATATCGATAGTTATTGTCGTTCCATACATGGTTAAATGAAGACGTTACACTAGCTGCAATATAGTTATTCAATAAAATGAAGAAAACACACCAAATAAATATATAAACACTTTTTTGAAGTAAAGACTAAAAGATGTTAGTACATGAATGTCTTAATTGTTGCCACATACACACTTAATTCTAAACTAATTAAACTCTTCACTGGATATAGTATGCATACACACTGTTGCGACGGTTTTAAAACTTGGCGATATTTTTGGCGACTTAGCTACCGAGTTTGGCGCAAAATGCTTGTTTGGAAATCTCGAAGTTTCGATGGTTGTCGAAGCCTGGTTCTCGAGATATGACTAATTTTCTAGAAAGTTCGATCCTTCACCTCACCAGACTATAAAAGGCGGACTCCTCTGAAGTTTCAGACTTAGAGTTGGTCGAGCTATCTAACGATGTGAAGCCTAGTGACCTCTTGCGATATTTTGCATTGTTCGTGAGCTAATGTGATTGAGTTATATAAGTGCATTTCTTCACTTACTTGAATTTGTAGCTGTTTACTATAAATAATTGACTGTAAACTAAATTATTTTAATCCAAGGAACCTGCGTCCTCATTTGCTTCTCCTTTCAGTCAAGTGAAAGACGGTATACGGCGTAACACTTAAAATCAAATGAAAAATCATTAACATACAGGCTGTCCACACTTATTGTGGTCCAATAGCTGATTTCTAAACCGTTAGAGATAGACATATAGTTTCAACCGGGAAAATGCTTTACATAAAAGGAAGAATTATATTTATGTTTTTTGAGTCACTAAATGAATTTCTGAAAAAGTTACGAATTCTAATTTTTTATACGGTCTTCCGGTAATATCTGTCAAATTTAGTAAAATATTCTTGATATTCTAACTTTTTAAACAAAAAAATCCCACTCTTCTGCTGTTGAAACTGAGTGAGTTATGGAGCTTTGAATTTCATGATTGGTAACCAATCAGGTGACATCGTAGAGCAAGTGCTGTGCATTTATTGGTGGATCCTCTTCAAGAAGGCAATTGAAATGGTGTAAAGTGGTTTAAGTCAGCGATATTCAAAGCTCCATAACTCGGTCAGTTTTATTCGCAGAAGAGTGGGACTTGTTTTGTTTAAAATGTTTGAGTGTCAAAATTATTTTACTAACTATGATTGATAGGACCAGGGGACTGTATAAAAAGTTAGATTTTGTGACTTTTTCAGGAATATATTTATTCACTCCAAAAGCATATATCATAATTTTCCCCTTCATTTAAAGCATTTTTCCAACTGGATCTATATGTCTATCTCTAACGGTTTAGAAATTAGCTATTGGACCACGATAAGTGTGGACGTCCAGTATATTGTCACGTAGATTTTTTAGAAATGACGATTTAGAACAGACAGGCTTTTATTTAGAGAACAGCAAGCGTTCAGACAACTGAACTGCCGTCAGCTTGACAGCAGTTCTTTATATACATTTTAAGAAATGAATAGTCCAATAGAACATATCCAAGAACATAAATTTACATAAGAATAATAAGGTAAATAAATAGTAGAGAAACATAGAGTTAACATAAGATGTACGAGATATCTTCAATGCCCAAATAATACGAAAGTCATCAGTTGGATTCGAACTCGCGATCTGTTGATTGGTAGTCGAAGACGTATCATCTAGACCACTGCGTCGCGCTTCAGCTTACTTAGAATGTTACAATATTATATCATTTGGAGAGTTCTCCCTTGGGCGTTTTCTTATACTTTCAGAATACGGCGAATTTTATGCTAATTTTCGTAGTAGTGTAGAAACTGGAGTATGCAGTTAGAACAACTTCCCTTTGGCCTATTGCATTCCGCTATTTTAGAAACAAGACAGTGACCTGAAATTCGTCCTTTTAGGTTATTCCGTTTTTGAGTTATCGAGTTCTGATTATGAATACGCAGATCAATAGGTAGGCAAGCCTTTGGTGGATTTTATCTAAGATTTGACATAAGTAAACATACTGGTGATATCATTACAGTAGAAATTTGATTAACCGCCACCTTCCGGAAAAGTGTTGTGACGGATAATCGAATAGACGGTTAACAGAAATATCTCAATGCATATGTACAGTAATGTGATTTCACTGCTGTGATGGAACGGAAACGAAAATAAAATCCTTTAAAAGTGAATAATACATGCATATTGTGTTTAATTTTACAAAACGCTCAATACAAACTTCAATAAAAGAGTAGAAATGTACCTTTAACACCACACCGCCATCTCTAGAGCTCATGTGGCTCCTATCCGGGTTGGTATAGATGTCGGTGGACTTGATTGAGTTGCAAAGAAAATTACAGCAATAGAAGAATGACAAATGAATAATTTACAAAGCTGGTGTTAACACATAGAATTGACAATAAAATAAAGGGATATGTGTAATATCTTGAATAACACAATGTGAATGAAAGAAAAATGATGAATGTAGATGGTGATGAACAACATGAGGAAACTTACATCAATGCACAGGTTTTGAGTAACGTATTAGAGATGGGGAACTATTGCGTGCTAATTGTGAGATACAAGGAATAGGAATTTTACTTTTAAAGATTTATGAGAAAGGAAGGACTTTGTATATTCAGTGTATTGAATGCAGGATACGCTAGAATTATTGTACAAAGGCAGGTGAGTACATATTCCAGTCGCATTATGTTTTGATTGTCTATTATGAATTTAGTCAAGTTTATTATTCTTTTACTTTAATTCAGTAGAAATATATAGAAATGTATTGTAAATCTACAAACCAATCTCACTTTAAATTCATCTGTCATTTCCTTCTTCCCTTTAGACCCCTAGCTTTCTGCGCCGCGATATACAGAAGTTTGCAAAAATAATCCTTGGTGAATTTTAAAGGTGTCTGTTTGTTGGTTGGTTTTTTTCAGACAATGACGGATAACAGAAATAGACGGTTAAACGAGTGATGATTAATCGAAATTTTATTGTATATGCAAGACTGCCTCCATCTAGTTCATTGCGTTTGTGTGTTGTGCAGTGGCGAATCAAGGATTCGGGTCGAGGTGAACGAGGGGGCTGAGGTCATAAAAATGTTGTAGCGTAGTGACGAATATCAAACCTCAAGGCTTATGTAAACCAAAACACTTTAACTTCACAGACTTTCCTCAGCCGACAATAAGAATCATAAAGAACACTACAATACTTTCTATAATTTAATACAAAATACAATGGAGTAACTAGCCAAAAAATGTCTTCGACCGCATCAAAGCTACAAGTACAAGTGGAATGACTACAAAAGTAGGAAACATTTCGAGCCTCTCAAGCCAGAAAGCAATGTTGTCACCATTTTACTATTTTTTAAAAACTGAAACTTAAGAGCAAACAGTTGTAGTGATTTTAAATAAAATCAAGAATTTTGGTTTAGCTATGGGTCGTATGCAGTCAGATAGCCCCCCCCCCCCCCGTGGATTCGCCACTGGTGTTGTGTTTACATGCACATGGACGAACAAAAGAAGTGACTGCCCGTCCGCTGATCTCACCTATATATCGATAATTGATTTTTTTGTGAAGAGTATATGCCAAATTTAATACATCTAACTTGTGGCACTTGTAAGTTATAGTGTTCAGAGGCAGACCGAGCGACAGACAATTCCAAAAAATGTTTTTTTCCGAACTCGGGAAGTTCTAACACGTGGCGACTAATCATAATTTCGAAGTCTGAATTTTCAAAGAATACGATACTTTTTATTTGTGCACTTCGTATTCGAGAAAGTAAAACTACAAATATATATTAATGTGCGTAGTCATATAAAGTATTTTGAATAACCTTCTCGCGCTTTATAAATAATTCACAAATGTGCTCAGAAATACATTTTTGTATCACAAAACATTCATTGGAAAATGTTCAGGATAGTTTTTTTGTTTAATATGATAAAGTCCGTTCATCCTAAATCAGCCGGAGATGAAACTGAATAATAAAGAAGTATAAACACCAGCCGTCACTAGAATTTCAAAAAATTTTGAGAAGCTATCTTTATTAAAAAAAATTCTTTTAACCATAATTCCTAATCTTGTGGGTTCAAACTTAGACATAAATACAGGAAATGCCAGTGACAATGCATCACTTGTAATTTTTGTGAATATTGCTTTCTAAATTAAATTGCCTAATAATACTGTTGAAAATAAAGTATTTTTATCGGCTGGCAACAGCGCTAAATTGCATTATCGTATTTTTACTGCACCATCCTTTAAGTGATTGCGTCAGCCTCCGGGAGAATATATGGCAAATTCAAGGGTGGTGTGTTTTCAGTGTCCACAATTGTATTTCTTAAAATCAATGAACAATAAAATAAAAATAATATTATTTTAACCACATATCAAAATTTTATTAACCACATATCAAAATTGTTATTAAAAATCTAATTTTAAAAACAAGTAACACACGATTAAGGGACGTTTTTTAACTACATTTTTAGCTAATTTCTAGAGCTCAACATTTGACTGGAAATTTGAATTGAAGTTTCATATCTCTTTCTTAACCTTAGAAGTGTATTTACAAATTGAGGGAGTAAAGGAGACAGAATGTTAAATTATTTTGGTAGACTTTCAGAAACCTCTTACTTAAATCTTTAAGATTCGAGACAGGCCGCAAACAAGGATAAATAAAACTGAATGTTTTCGCAATTTTCGCAAAGATGATATTGACATGTGTAGTCGGGGTTTCTCAGAATCCAAGTTATTCAGAAAGACAAACACTTCCTGGAAGCTGAAGTCAAAATGACGATATACTTTCTCAGTAATCTAAATTCATTGTAAACGAAAACAACATTTCTGATATTTGAGTATTCTGAAAGGTAGAATGTAATTGCTTCAGAAGAAATATTAGAACGTGAAGGATCCTGTTTTGTTAGAATTTCTAAACGATAGTGAAAAGACGAGGAGTTATGTGAAATAATTTGAAATTAGAAACAATGTAAGTAACGCCTTGTTTTCCTGAAATTGTGAAATCCCACTGTTTCTTATAGATTTCACAACCATGAAATGCATCGTTTGATTCTGGAAATTTCTTTTGGGTTTGATCTTGTCTATTATTTTGACATTCATTTTTAAGGCAATGTACTTATATTTTATAAAGAAGGCAGATTTTATCAGACGTATTGTTTCTTATAGACAAATAAACTTATATTCTACTTCGAAAATATATTTCCAATAATCTTGGTTTCGAAAAATTATTTTATTTAACAGCAAAGTATTTATAAGCATAATATACAAGTATACAATAAAATTATTCCTAAATTTTAAGACAATAGCGGCCATTGGAATATTTGTGGAAAAAATCCATGATTATTTTTATTCTAATTCCCATATTTGTTTTGACACTTTTAATATTTTAAACAGCGGTTGTGTGATGGTTTTGCTAGTTGCGAGAGATTTTCCATTTTAGCTGCTCGTTTGCATGCTTGGGGAAATGACCTCTAAAATAGACACCTATTCTTAGTACTCGTCAACCTTGTCACTAATTCTTCTTGAATTATAATTAAATATTCCTTAGAGCTTTTTTAAAATTGCAAATCCATTTTCACTTCCCCGTATTCAAAGAGAAAGTTTTACAATCGTCAGAAAATATTATCTCGAGAATTCCGACGAAACACGATTTTCCACGTTTTATTATATCTCTGCATGACGCCCAAAATTGACATTAAATCTTAGTACTCCTCGTCTTTGTCAGTACTTCTTCTTGAATTATCACTAAATACACTTTAGAGGTTTGTTTTAACTGCAAATTCATTTTTACTTTATCGTACACAACGAGAAAGTTTTGCAGTCGACGTAAAATTCGATTTCGAGATTTCCGATGGAAAGAGAATTTGTACGTTTTATTATTTTTTTTTTGAATACGAAAAAAAAATTGAAATCATTTGTCGGTAAACACGAAATCTCTAAAACGCAACAAGTCAGAGGCATAAAATTTCCTACGAGGTTTTTACAATAAAATTGTGATCTGTCTAATTTGGGACAAAATCTGTCAAGGAAAGGCAGTCGGTGCGTCTGCCCGTCCGTGCATTTGTACACGAAAATTAATATGCACAAAGAACTGCATGAATGAAATTTCGTATCAAGTATCGATTGTGAAAAGATCGTATCAAACGTTGTGTCCATCTCTGTTAATTAATTGAATGTTTATTTGATTATGTATATCTGAAAACGATAACTCCAAAACGCATCAAGAAAGAATGCCAACTACCTAGGAAATAGATGTTATCATAATAATAACCCATCATTTATCGCCGTCCCTTTTTGGGGACTATTGTCATGTTGAAATGGCAATGTTCTTTTGTTTTCCACTAAGATTCAAATTTCAACAATTTCTACCTTTTTAAATGTAATAATTTTCTATATTTGATTTAAAATATTTAATCCATATTTATTTTAATTCTAAGTATTAATAATTTTCTGTGTTGGATTTAAAATATTTAATCCACATTTATTTTAATTATAAATGTTAATAATTTTCTGAGTTTAATTTAAAAACTTCCATTTCACGTGTATTTATATTAGAAACTTTGGTGTTTAGCAAACCATATTCTGAGAGCGAAAAACAAATTCCCAGCTACTATTTTCCTCCCCGGTTCGTGCGCGTGTTCGAACCCAATTATTGAATTCTCAGTTTGAACGCAATTTTACTCCTTTAGGAAAGTTGACCAAGAGAATCCAGAGTCTTTAGTTGCCACTCCGGGCCGGAAATGGGTACATTCTTTGCTGACCCCTGGCCTGTTTATTGAGGTTCAAAGCTCCTTAGGACTGCGATTTTACTTTGTCAGGCTGAAACGCTTGTCCAGTATACACTGACCACATGACATGACACGCCCCTATATCCGCTCCGCAATGACAGGCAAAGGTAATAACTTCTTAAAAGCTTAGCCCTTTTCCCAATTAAAGGAAAATTCTTGGATTCGCTGGAGATAAGAGGGCCTCGGTGCAGTTAGTCAAGTGATCAGAAATTAACTGCGTGAGTTAACCACTCGTGGGATGTTTGGCTCGATTGGCTTCCCTTGGCGCATAAAAATTAATTCTCCCTGTGCCTTTAACCTTATTCATATTTTGGCATGTTGGCGAGAGCTTGGCGATTCGCCGGGCGATTCAAAATGGCAGTGTTTGCGAAGGAAAGGGACACATTCTTGGAGTGGAAACATATGAAAGAGATTTTAAAATTTTGCTTGAAGGATTTTTGTTCTGGTGGAGAAGAAAAGAAAGGATTATGTAAGAGGAGGACGATAGCCCATTCTCAGGAGTAAAAGCCTTCGAGATAATCTTTTTGGAAGCATGACTCCAACTCTCGCGCTACCCGCTCGACTGTACCGGCATTAATTTGGATTCCCCGTCAAATGTTCGAGGTAGGGCGCTAACACTTTGGAACACAGATGCAAGTATATTCTTTCTGATGATGTGGACAACCAGCTAAAGATGAGAGATTTCGTGCAGTTATTCTGTGCTGCAAGGACTCTTACGAAATCGCAAGTATGATACCGACCATGCCCGTAGTAAAACTTGCTGGCATATTTAAGCCTAGAAACATTATTGCGGTCCTCCTACCCGCGCCGAGAACCCGCTGGACAAAAATATCTGAATGCAGGCCAGGAGCGACATCCACGCCTATCCGGTTTACTATACCAGCAGAAATTATCTTCTAACACCGATGAGACCCGTGAAGAAATATGCCACCTTGGACGCCAAAGATCACTTGTGGTGGACTGAGTCAAAGGGACAGTGCCATAACCCATCCAAATAATAAAGGACTTTTGACCTGCTGCTATGCAAATGACTCTCAGAAAATGAGAGGAATGCTAATGTATTGTCCGGATGATGTCGCCAAGCCAAAAAGATAGTTATTTATGGAGATTTGTTTTCGCACAATAATAAAAATTGATTTCATCATGATTTGAGGTTTATGAAATTAATTGTGTAAAATAAGTTCATGATATTAAGAAGTAAAATAATTTAACATAATTTTGATTTATCTGTATGAACATCTTATAATTGAATAATGCTGGACTATATGAATTATTGAGTTTTCAGGTCTAATTCCTAATATCTATGAATTCTATGAAAGATCATTTATCTATATGCCAACTTATTCATACACGTATTAATTTATCTCAAATGATCAGCTATTAAGATTAGAGATTAAGTGAATTTCAGTTCTATTGCTAATGTTTATATGCCAGATTATTACACCTATTAATTGACATAAATCAAGGTGTTAATTTATATAAATGTGATTTACTATTCTTACCTGCTCTCTTATCATTTTCTGAGAAATTTAGTTTCACATATCTTTGACATAGAATAAATTTCAACTTGATGTTAAATAGTGCAAGTATTTAGATAACATGAAATTGAGTAGACAAAATGAGATGATATATTTTATGTGAAGTAATATTTTATGCACATCTGACTTGAAAACATGTACTTTGTTTTAATAAGTAAATGCATAGAAGTGCAAGGGCCCTCTCCGAATTTGAATGTTAGATTTTGTTTTGTGTGTTGATTTGAAATGATTCATATATATATATAGCCTTGAAAATATAGCTAGATCTTTAATAAACTGTTTTATTTTTGCTAAATATGCTTCTGTCATCATTTATCTCGTAACACACTGACTTCAGGAGAATTAACCCGATCTGACTTTATTTTCGAATCTGGATGTTTAATCAAAACCAACACAAAGCAATTCATCTCTTTTAGCTATTGGCTTAAAGCATATAAATTAACCATAGTGTGGTGATCTGTTATTCCTAAATTCTAATCAATTGCCTTAAGATTCAAGTGTACTTTCTATTGTGGTTTCTAAATTTAAAATTTATTGTAGGCATATTGTATTATATTGTTGTTTAAATCTGAGCAACCGTGCAGCAGTCACCACCACAGATTTTAATAATTACAACATTGCATTATTTTATGACATTATTTTTAAATTTTGAACTAATCAATTTGCAATTTTGCAGCCATTAATAGGAACACTATATAAGATAAACAAAATTTCGCTACAATATATTTATTTATTTGTGAGTTACTGTTAAAATAAAATTTTTAATAACGAAATTATGACCTTTATGATAAATGTTCCAGGCGCTTCAATTTTTGTTCAGATTTCATGAAATTTTATATAAGTACATTAACATATATGAAGAATTATTTTTGACATTCATGTCGAAGTTATTTTGCAATTAAAATGTAAATATTTCTCACCCATATAAAATATTGTCGTCATAACCCATATAATATATTTTTGTCAAAAATCAATAGTTTCGAGTTTGTTGTGCGTATTCATTTTGAAATTTCTTTCTGAAACATGAAAATTAATCCCAATTTTTGTTTGAAAAGGCTTAGAGTGACAGATAAAAATAATTAAAGCGATTTCGATTAGTTTTGGAGCGCCTGGAACATTTATCATAGAGGTCATTAATTGTTATGAAAATTAATATTTATACACATAACTCAGACATAAATATATATATTGCAGTGACACGTTGTGTGTTGTCTTATATATTACTGTTATTATTGCCTGCAAAATCTGAAATCGGTTAATTCAAAATTTTAAAAACATATTTTGAAAGTCCGTAGTCGCCTTAAGCTTGTGTTTAAACATGTGGTTCTTTAAAATTTAATACATTCTTCAATAGGATGTCTCAAAAAAACTTTTATTAAAAGAAATATTGCTTCCCAGGGTTTTTCCCATTCTTCTTGGTCCTAATAGAATATATTAAGTTTCAGGTCCCTATGTGAACATGAAGGTTTGTCTGTAAAGCCTTAAAATTTAAAAAATAGCTCGTACAATTTAAAATTTTTAATATATTTTTTTAATTTTATATGGTTACTAATGTGTTGAAATTAATTTATATTTCTTTCTGTTGACATATTCACTTAGACTAATTATAAACACAAATAAGTATTAACTGTACCCTTAGCCACTTACGACTTGAGGGGAAAAACATAAAATGATGGAAATTTGCTCTAATTCTGCGTTGTTGCTTTTTGGAAACACCATACAACAGTCACTGTATGTTCATTAAAGAGTTTAAACATTTACTAAAATGTTAAAGAAATATAGAAAATATGACTATACAATTTTGTGATAAGTTAAAATCCACAATTTCATTTAACACGTGATATTAAAAGAAAAGATTAAATACTCACAGTAGTTAATTTTCCAAATAACTTGTAAAAATTTCAATAATTGTCAAATTATCTCATGTCATCACTTGAACTCAATTTTATTCAAAACTGACTTCTTAAAGCAAAAAGATTTTTCCTACTTTCTTCAACAGACTGAAGTAGATTTTGATTCTGTTCTTCATTTTTTCTTATCG
Organism: Araneus ventricosus; assembly: GCA_013235015.1. Classification (NCBI taxonomy): domain Eukaryota; kingdom Metazoa; phylum Arthropoda; class Arachnida; order Araneae; family Araneidae; genus Araneus; species Araneus ventricosus. Next base: position 67,963 of record BGPR01007689.1, read on the forward strand.
ATTGACTGAAATTTTCCATTAATTTTACCTCTCGATCGGCTGCTTCATTTATTAATTTTAAGTTCTTGATAAAAAAATTTCATTTCTTTGAATCCGAAATCTTCTTCCCAGGAATGACGATAGTTTTTCAACCAGGTTCCATCTGGATTCACAAATGAAAAATGTAACATGACATCGTTTCAATCAATTCATGCATTTTCTAGGTATGATTTCAAACAGGGAAAACGGGGACACCAGTGGGAAGTGGTTTTTCATTAGGTTTGTATTTCAGTAAAGATGCTGCACTATTCCTCTTTTCAGAGTCTGCTACTTTCTCAAAAAATAAAGAAAATATTATTACTTCTTCTATCAAATACAACAAATATCTACTATAAGTTAAAAGAACAGCTCAGGCAACTCCAGGGTCGTATTTCTCACACATTTTTAGGGACTCCCAAACCATCGAATGATCTACAGGAGCATCTGCAGCTTCTTGGAAATTCAACCACACCTTAACAAAAATCAAAGCGTTGAGCAAACATATTTGATGAGATTTTTGGATTTTATCATAGTCATATTCCAATTGTTTATTAAAAGCATACATCTTTGCCTATTAAAGTTCTGTCGAGATCCATATGGCTTTGTGAAATGACCCGGGTTTTAATAAATGAACTCCCCCGGGGGGGGTGTCTCCCAACAGTATTAGGAAAATTTCAGGCACATTCCCTGTATTCAACTCGAAGAAACTGATTTTTCTCTTCACTGAAGGCCATTTTGAGGAAGGAGACTGTCTCTTCTTTTAACCTTATCCGTTTACTATCCTTTATTAGCAACTTTTAAATTGCTGCTTTTAGTTTTTATATTTGGGCCATTTTTCTTGAAACTATTGAAACTCAGTGTGACCCGGACTCATTGATGCACTGAAAACCGACTTCCATTCTGCACCTTCAAGTAGTTCTAAAACATGGTGTCTACAAGCTAAAAACAGTAGCTTTATTTTAAAATAATTCTCTAACTGGAAACACGCACCATTCTTCCATCCAGTGTTTGAAGCTATAGTATCAAAACACAGTGCAAAATATTTTCAGATAACCCCAAACATTTTGTTTGCTTGTGGTTGTGCAGTTTCATCTAGTATAGATGGGATGCTCAAAAGTTTACCTTCTTTAAAACCTGGGACATGAGAAATAAGAACGGCAAGTCTATTAAAAATAACTTTGTCTTAGTTTGTCGAAATTTTAGAACCCTAGAGTAAAACACAGTTGTTGGGTTCAATGAAGTTAGATTTTTATGTTTTGGGTTATATCGGTTCTAACTATTTTGCTTGAACCTGAACGTATTCCACGGCGACCCCTCTACCGTAAAGGGTGAAAGACCTTAAAGATCGCCGG